>JAVDBV010085744.1:0-11954 GCA_032619315.1 Piper longum | reverse complement strand
TCAGGCACCAGCCCTTGTTCACCACCCGGCACCTGCAAAACCGGTGGACAAGGGGAAGGCAAAATTGTTTGCGGTTGAAGTGGAGGATACCAAGGAGGATGAACACACAGTTCAAGGTAAAATTTTGATTCAAAATGTTAGTGTAGATGTTCTATTTGATTCGGGGTGTACACATTCAATCCTATCATCCCGATTAGTTGAGAGGCTAGGACTCCAAACATCTACTTTACCCAAGACTTATAGGGTCACTACTGCAACGGGAGACGGGGAAGTCAAAACGTTAGGAGTGACTAACCAATCCTTGGATATACAAGGGAAACCCTATGTATGAAATTTCATTGTCTATGAGATAATAGGCTTTGATGTACTGTTGGGAATGGATTGGTTATCTCCACACCAAGCTTTTCTCAACTGTAAAGGGAAGAGAGTGTTGACAAAACATTGTAATTGTAAGATGAGGGTCATTTTACAAGGGTCATGGCATGATCCATCCTCTTGTATTGTGTCGGCAAGTGAGGCAACTAAGTGGTTGGGTGAGGGTGGTCAAGCCTATTTGGCTAACCTAGAGGAGTCTGAATGCAAACCCAAAGAGTTGTCCTTAATTCCAGTAGTAGCAGAATTTCCGGATGTATTTCCAAACGAACTTCCAGGGTTACCTCCTAAGAGGGCGGTGGAATTTGTCATTTACTTAGCACCTGGAGTGTCACCAATCTCTAAAGCACCATACCGTATGGCTCCAACAGAGCTCAAGGAGTTAAAAAGTCAACTAGAAGAGCTGTTGCAGGCAGGTTTCATCCGACCAAGTACTTCACCCTGGGGAGCCCTTGTTCTTTTTTTAAAGAAGAAGGATGGCTCACTTCGATTGTGCATAGACTATCGCCAGCTCAATCAAGTGATAGTGAAGAATCTGTACCATTTAACGAGGATTGATGACTTATTTGATCAGCTGAAAACAGCCGGAGTATTCTAAAAAATAGACTTACGGTCCGGATATCATCAGTTGCGGGTGAAGGAATCGTACATACAAAAAACAGCTTTCCAAACTCGATATGGACACTATGAGTTTCTGGTTATGCCTTTTGGTCTAACAAATACGCCAGTGGCCTTTACGTCACTTATGAACACGGTGTTCCACGAATACTTGGATAAGTTTATTATCGTGTTTGTGGATGACATTTTGGTCTATTCAAATAACGAGGAAGACCATGGGAAACACTTCTCCATTGCTCTTCAAGTTTTGAGGGAGAATAAATTGTTTGCCAAATTATCAAAGTGTGACTTCTGGAAGAAGGAGGTGAATTTCCTCGGACATGAGGTCTCAAAGGCGGGAGTCGGAGTTGATCCATCAAAAGTGAAAGCAGTCACTGATTGGCCACAACCCAAGTCGGTCACAGATATCCGAAGTTTCCTTGGACTAGCAGGTTAGTATCGGAAGTTTATTAAAGATTTCTCTTTGGTGGCATCGCCAATGACTAAGCTTACACGCAAAGGAATCAAGTTTGAATGGAGTAACAAGTGTGAGGAGAGTTTCCAATCCTTGAAGAAGAGTTTAACTACTGCACCAATTTTGACTATACCAAATGGCAATGAAGAATTCGTGGTCTTCAGTGATGCATCTCTAGTGGGGTTAGGATGTGTCCTTATGCAAGATGGTAAAGTGGTGGCTTACGCCTCACGCCAATTGAAGATTCACGAACAAAATAATGCAACCCATGACTTGGAACTTGCAGGAGTGGTTTTTGCATTAAGGATTTGGAGACACACCTAAGTGCAGTGGTATCCTCCCCACAAAAAAAGCTACGGCCGGGGTGTGCGAGGAACTGGCTCTGGAGATGGTAGTGGTAGCCTCCCCGCAAAAAAGGTTATAGCCGGGGTGTGCAGATCACTGCGGATACCTCATCCGCATTGTTTTGGAGTATAGCGGCATCGCTCCACCGCATATTAAAATGAACGTAGAAAACTAGTGGAATGTCATTGACTTGTATTATCTATTATACTACTTAGTGTTGTAATCACTAACACGGAATTGCCTCCGCAGGTGTGTAGATACGAAATTAGGTGAGAGAAGCCATTGACAACCAGAGCATGGAGCAAGATAAATATGAGGACTCCCTTTTAATTTTTATTTGAGTTATAGATGTGGCTATGAGAAACGGTCTAAGACTGTGGGACAATTATTATTATATATTGCGTAAAACATAGTTTACTTTGAATGAGTCATATTTATGGTTTGATTTTTAGTAACACTCGGCCATCTGGGCTCAATTAAATAATTGAAAAATGGCGGGTCGTTACAAAGATCACAATGGTCGAGTACTCTCATGAAGTCGTCTTCAATACCTTTTGATACTGTAAGTCTAGACATGCATTGTACACAACAATACCCATCTTTTCCATGTCTGTCTAGGTGTGAGGAGGCCCACGATGTAGAGATATCAGGACCCCACGAAAATGGAACAACCCTCTCACTAATTCAGAGCCCGTTGCGACCTACGTATTCGCACACGCAGAGCATACTTGAGGTCAAATTCACTAACTCTCGGCTCACTGAAAACTCGATAAAAACTATATATAGGGCTGGGAAGGGAATCACATAAATAGCCCCAAAGGCAATGTGAGGCGGATCTAACTTCGAAAATAACTCGAGGGATCTCATCTTTAAGGGTTGCTAATCATGAAAGCAAAATACGTCTAAATGGCTCGTGTTAAGTGGAGTCCGATAAAATAGCCATTTAACGCGTCCTACAAACGAAAAATCAAATCCACTATAGACTAAAGTGATAAAGATGAGAAGCATTCTAATGGACTTGTGGTCCAAGCTCTAAGCATGACGCCTCATCTACAACGTACTCAGACTCCAAAAACTACAACAGAATCCACTACTACGTAAAAGACTGACAATTCTATATGATGCATCATAGTGGTAAATGCTCACATCATCAATAACATGATAATAAAATGTATTGCTAAACAAACCTACAACTAAACACCTGGCACACAAATCAAGATATAATAATGAAAATGACTAATAAATAAATAACAAATAAAAAAATATACTCACAGATAAATAGATAAATAATAAATACATGAAAATAAATAATACTATAATCATAAAAATATTAATATCATTATACTAGATAAGTACACCGGTAAACATGAGTAAATATCAACATATACTCTTGTTAGTAAATATATAAATAATTAAATAAATAAATAAATATAATTTGCCACATAAATAAATAAACAAATAGTTAATATTAATTAATCATGCATAATAATAATAAAATAGCTATCCAATTCAGAAATACATAATTATACAAATAAATAATAACATACACGCGAACAAATATATAGATAAATAAATAATTAAATAATTGAGTAAACATGAATAAAATTAATATTAATAAGTAAATATATTTTTAATAATAATAAATGGTCCTATAAATATGCATTGTAATCCTTAAATATTCAAATAACAAAAAAAGAATAATAATGAACAAATAACTAAACAACTAAATAAAAAAATAATAAATAAAGAAAAGTATTCATAACATCTAAATATAATAAATAACTCGTGGGCCTATTGGGGTCTTGAAAAACCTCACCATCGGGTTAGGGTTTAATCACATGTAATTTTGCTAAGTTGAGGCAAGTTTCGAGTAGGTTTGAGTGAGTTAGAGCCAAACTAGTTTTTAGACCATGAGTATGGGGCTCAGATGGCCGTATGAAAATGTTTAGAGGTTGAGTATCCCGGCATATAGATGATAGCTTTTGTTATCCCTAGATCTAGGCTTTATATGTTTTACAGGGTTTTAGGCCTAGATCTAGGTTGTTGCAACGTTTAGTATATGCTTGGGATTTTTAGGGTATCCCATTTACATACATCTCAGGGAATTTGGACTACCGGATTTGTAGCATCCCAAATCCGGTTCATGCTCGTGAACCGAACCAAAATATCACCGGTCCTAGTTAGATCGCTGACCTAAACCCAACCCATGTGGATCAGCTCTCAGTGTCTCGGGATGGAAGATTTCAATCGCTATGCATGGATGAATGCACAAAAATAAAGTGCGTATGCAAGAGATGTCATTGCTCCTCTGTCCAGGATGGCTCATCCTACTCATAATCATTACCTACATATATTATAAAAACACGTCAGTAACAAGTGTTACTAGTCAAAAAATATAACTAATATTAAACTGGCTATGAGAGAAAACTCTCATATAAAAGAAAACATTTATATACTTCTCGTCAACTTTCTCAAGGGCACCTACTGAGGAGCCACTAAGCTGCAAACCTGGTAGCATCCTAAATTGACTGATTTGCTACTGCTCATGTTTATCTTGGCATTTTCTCATTTCATTTCCTTGTCCCTCGGGACTACTAGTATATCCTAAGCCCTCTCCTTACCTCTATAATTCTCCTCACCTTGAGAACGAAGACCGGGTACTCTCAAATAGTTGCCTTTAGTACCCTTTTAACCACAAGTTTGGACATGTGTTGTACTAAACATTACCCTTAAACCTCCACGTTTCTCCAGGTGTGAGGAACTCAAAACATGAGTTGTCATGATCCCTTGGGATTGGAACAACCTACTCCCTAATCCAGAGCCCGCTTTGACTGGCACGTGTACCCATTCATGGTGCGTACGAGTCGGTTTACCCATCTCTCATCTCACTAAAAACTTCATAAAACTATAGATAGGTCTCGGAAGGGATTTACACAATAGGCCCGAAAGCAACTTATGGTGGATCCTGTTTTCAAAAACATACTCGAAAGATCTCATCCTCGAGGGTTATTAATTAGGAAATTCGATTGATTAAATGGCCCGGGTTAAGTGGTATTTAAAATGCCACTTAACTTGTCTTGTAAGTAATAAAAAAATACACAATAGAATAGAGGGTAAAATTGGAAACGAGTCCTAAACGGATATGGTAGCAGCTCCAATCATGTTCGCATGCCTAAGTGGCGAGCTCCTACTTCGTACCTACACAACAAGACTAAATACTGATGCACAGTATAATGCATGAATGCTACACTCCTCATCAATCCATACAAAACAATATCTATTTACATGCATTTAAACTCTAATTCACAATTGTCATCCGTTAACATGCATTTAAATTTAAACCAACACCTATTTACAATCATGCCAAAATCATAAAGAAATTCATTATCAAATAAATAGGATAAATTTCTATACCTACACGGTGACGGTGACAAGGTTGTGGCCAGCTCGATTGAGAATCATAGGGTAGAGAGAAGGGAGAAAATGAAGGAAGTTGGGTGAGGAGGATGGTGGCGACAGAATGGTGACAGTGTCGAAGGTTTGGAATAAATTGATGTTAGGGGGAAGTAAACGAATGGTCAGTGAAGAAAACGAGTAGTCAGTGAGAAAAATGAATGGTCTGTGAGAAAAACGAATGGTCGGGGAGAAAAACGAGTGGTCGTCTCGTAATTAAAACTTGACTTGACTCTGACTCTAGAAAAATATTACTAACTCATAATAATTCTAAAAATAGTAAAGAAAAACAAGAAAAATCTCATAGTACACACAACATTACAATGACATACTCTATAACTAATAACCCACCCAAACTGCCCTAACACATCCTAATATGTTATTCGGCTTAAAAATAAGATCTAATTAAAATAAAGAAAATATTGCGTACTCTAATATATTTTGATAACACATTCTATTGTTGTCCCACTGACGTTATCATCATATACTTAGAACACATGACTCTCATGGTTCATAACACAAGACTGGCTTACACTCAGTACGCATGTTCTTAAATTGGCCCGACTGAAAATAACGGTCAAACCAACTGGTTTAAAGTATAAACCCTGACTCGGGTCACGGGTTTTACAACCTTCCCTCATAAAAATTTCACCATCTAAAATTTTAGTCATGGAGGCTTCACTCTCATAGCTATGTGTGCATACCTATCACTTTTGCCGTATCCTCCAGTTCTTCAACAATTGTGGTTGTGTCCATCCTCATTGTCCATGGTGGTGCTAAAATGGATGGTCTTGTTGGTGATGTTATCTACATTCTTCTCTGATCCAAAGCCATCTATTCTTGTCCTGTTATGGCAGACATCATTTCTCTCTGATTCAAACCCCTTTGTTGATATCTCTAATATTGCTGACCACTATCTCTTTGTCATTACCTTTGGTTCTGGTGGTCTCTTTGTTGTTACACAAGGTTACCAATAAGTATTAGTCATTGTGGCGGTGCCGAAAGGGCTAGCTATTGGAGCTGAGCGGACAAACAATCTACCACCCTATGTCTTGGTTTACGACATCTAAAACATGCGTTTTTATGCACTCTGCATATTCCTCCGTGATGACATCCACAATTCTGACATGTTGGGTGTCTGTTCTCCCGAACTTGCCCATCCATGGCTCTCATTGTAGCTGGAGCATCTATCTCATGCCTCTGTTGTGTCTCTTGATCCTATTAATATTGTTGATGGTGCTCTTGTCTCTAATCATAGTCTCAGCGAGGTTGAGTAGACAAGATTTCACTCAGCTTCGCTTGCGGCTCGCACCACATCCCCAAAAGTTGGAAATCTCCTTTCAATTAGTGCTAGACAAATTTCATATTGTAGGCCTTCATAAAGGAGCTTGACTCTTCGTTGTTCCATCGGCACTAAATCTGGTGCAAATCTTTCCAATGCTCTGAATAGGGCCTCACACTGTGCTCCACTCATGGGGTCCCTATATAAGTGTCTGAAAGTCACTTCCCTTCCTCTTTCTTACATTAGGAGGAAAATGTTTTCCATCAAACTCAGCTCTAAATTCATCCCATGTTACATCCTGAGGTTACCTACCTGTAAATGTGGAGGCCCTAACTGAATCCCACCATATTCTAGCCTCATATTGTAATGATCCCGTAATAATCCCTCTGCAATGCTCCATCGGACATTCCAAAAGAAAGCATCTTCTTCATTTGTACCTCTGCCAACAGTGCAATGGCAGCCTCCATTTTGATCTTATGGCATCTAACACAGTGATGGATTCCTCTATAATGGCTCCCGCTACGGCGGCTTACTAAGCCTGGCTCATTGGGATATCCTAGCGGTGGTGTGGTTCTAGATCAGCTAGACACCATCTTGCTGTGAACATGGGCAGGGCTAGCTTGTCTGGGCAAAGGAGGCGATGGAGTCCTGTTCTGAGTTCTTCGAGTTCTTTCCATGATTACTCCAACTCACTCATCAGATTCTAAAAAGAAACTACCATACTATCAATTGGTGAGAAATCTGTAAATTATAGACAACAAGGATAGAAATATATACCTACCAGCTGGACTTGGAGCAATCTTTGCACACACATCACGTCGTATGAAAATATCTTTCAACAGAATCGACCAAGAGTTTGCTTAGATGCAAAAACTGTAACACCTCAAATCCTGTTCATGCTCGGGAACCAAACCGAAATGTCACTAGTCCCGGTTAGGTCGGCTAACTCGAACCCAACCCGTGTGGATCTACTCTCGTTGTCTCGAGATGGAAGATGTCAACGCTATGCATGGATGAATGCACCAAAACAAACCTAATATGCGACTACATGGATGACATGACAAGCAGTTCACCTATCAAATAATTACAATAAAAATTTATAAGATTCAAAAAATAAGACGGATTGGGTCTTCCTTAATAGAGCAATTAAAGGCCACCCTTTCAAATCAACATGTATACGTATATCAATAACTAATAAAACATTCACACAATAATCTTACTTAACTGGGTCTTGACCCATCTATGTATTCTATTCATGTTACTCATCAATTTTGGGCCTTTACTTACTTGTTGTACTTATTTAATGTCTAAACGTATTTATTTTCTATTGCAACATACATCATATCACACCACACCATCATGTATTGTATTTTATTATCCTCAAAATATTAAACATGCTATCATTTGACAAGTGCGGATGCAAGAGATGTCACCGCTCCTCAGTCTAGACTGGCTCATCCTACTCATGATCATCACCTACATATATTATAAAAACACATCAGTAATGAGTGTTACTAGTCAAAAAATATAACTAATATCAAATTGGCTATGAGAGTAAACCCTCATATGAAAGAAAACACTCATATACTTCTCTTGAACTCTTTGAAGGGCACTTATCGAGGAGCCACTAAGCTAAAGGCCCGGTAGCATCCTAAACTGACTGATCTACTGCTGCAGATTCCTCTCTCGACATTTTCTCATTTCATTTTCTTGTCCCTCGGGACTACTAGTATATCCTAAGCCCTCTCCTTTCTCATCTTGAGCATGAAGACCAAGTGCTCTCAAGTAGTAGCCTTTAGTACCCTTTTAACCACAAGCTGGGACATGCACTTTACTAAACAGTACCCATAAACCTCTACATTTCTCGGGGTGTGAGGAACTCAAAATGGGAGTTTTCAAGATCCCTCGAGATTGGAACAATCTACTCACTAGTCCAAAGCCCGCTTTGAACAGCACATGCCCCTGTTTATGGTATGTAAGTGGTTGTTTTCCCATCTCTAGTCTCACTAAAAATTCCATAAAACTATATATAGGTCTGGGAAGGGATTTATACAATAGGCCCGAAGGTAACTTGTGATGGATCTTGTTTTCGAAAACATACTGGAGGTATCTCATCCTCGAGAGTTATTAATTCAAAAAAATGATCAATTAAATAACCTGGGTTAAGTGGGATTTGATAAAACGCCGCTTAACTCGTCCTGCAAGTAATAAAATAATACACAACAGAATAGAGCATAAACCAAGAAAGTAGTCCTAAATGAATCAGGTAGAAACTCCAATCGTGTCCATACGTCTAGGCGGCTAGCTCCTACTCCATATGTACACAACTAGACTAAATACTAATGCCTAGTATAATGCATGAATATTACACTCCTCATCAATCCATACAAGACAATATATATTTAGATGCATTTAAACTCTAACTCACTATTATCATCCATTAACATGCATTTAAATTTAAACCAACACCTACTTACAATCACACTAAAATCATAAAAAAAGTCATTATCAAATAAAATTGGATAAAATATTTTACCTATGTGACAACTGTGACAAGGTTGCGGACAGCTCGAGTGAGGATCATGGGGTAGAGAGAGGGGAGAAAAAGAAGAAAGAAGTTGGGTGAGGAGGATAGTAGCGACTAGAAGGTGACAATGTCGGAGGTTTGGAATAAATAGATGTCAGGGGGAAGAAAACGAGTAATTAGTGAAGAAAGTGAGTGGTCGGGGAGAAAACAAATGATCAGTGAGAAAAATGAATGGTCAAGGAGAAAAATGAGTGGTCGTCTCATAATCAGAATTTGACTCGACTCTTACTTTAAAAAGATAATACTAGCTCGTAACAATTCTAAAAAGTCCAGAAAAAAGGAAAAATTCTCATAATGCACACAACATTACAATGACATGCTCTATAACTAATAACCCACCCAAACTGTCCTAACATGTCCTAATGTGTAATTCAGCATAAAAATAATTCTACAATCTAATTAAAATAAAGAAAACCTTGTGTACTCTAATATATTCTGATAACTCATTTTGCTGCTATCCCACTGACGTTATCATCATATACTTAGGCAGACATGACTCTCATGGTTCATAACAAAAGACTAGCCTCGGCTCGGTATGCATGTTTTGAAATTGACCCGATTGAAAATAATGGTCGAACCAACCGGTTCAGAGTATAAAACCCAGACTTAGGCCATTGGTTTTACAGGATTTCCCCTCTAGACCTAGCTTGATTTGAGTCATAAATTTTCATTTGAGTTTAGGGTTTCGAAGCCTATTTAGTCTTCTTCCCTCGATTCCTCCCCATAGAGTCACCTTTATGACTCAAGTTAGTATTAACTTTGGATAGTCTCAATACGAGCTTTCCATATATATATATATATATATATATATATATATATATATATATATATATAGAATAAACAAATATTCGACGCGGTAGGATCGGATGTTGGAAAATTAATATTTCCATTTAAATTAATTACCTGCTATCCGGTTTATTATTATTTACCCCGTTAAGTGAAACGTATCATTTACCCGTTTAACCGGTTAAGTGAACCATATCATTTACCCGTTTTCCTAGCTAAGTGAAATACGGGCGAAGTGTGTTTTAACATACCCTAGTCGTCATTTCATTATATAAGGATAAGGGGGGGTGTCATTCAAATTATTTTTCTTCTGACAGATGCCGGTTTCCTCCTTGCTCGGGTATTTTCCTCTCTTTTTCTTCTTAGTTTTCATGCATACATATGTTAAAATTGATAATAAGTTGATAAACATGGAAACTAAAATCTTAAATCAACAAGAGAGAAAAGAATTAAACTAGGAAAAAATGGGAAGTTCGTCCATGAATACAAATTGCTGTTCGGACATGGTCGTTTGTTGATCAATTACAGCAGCAATGCCATGGCAATTGTGTCACAAATTCATGGCAGTGAACATGTTGATGCGGGAGAGAATAACCCTATTCCCTGCAACGTCCAAAAGAGGCTGATCCTTCCTTGTTGATGACGGCCTGAAGTAGTGAATCTCTGAATTGGGCGGAGATGCAAGAAGTGATGAAGGAGGGTAGCACGTCTTGCTGGTTTGAAGCAGTGGGGTGGCGTTCCTTATCTTTTTGGGTTGGGTTATGGTGCAGGAAGGAGGGGAGTATTCGGGCGGTGCTGCTGGCCACGTTGGAATCGTCATGGGAACAGGTTGGGGCCGCCATAGCAACAGGTTGGCGCCGCCATAGTAGCAGGTTGGGGTCACCATGGCTGCTGGTCAGTCACCATGTAGAGTGCAATCCGGTTCTCCATTGTTAGCAGCGATAAAGCTTGGATCTTTGGGGTTCCAATTGGATTGGTGGGGTAGATAGGAGTAGTGGTCTGATTTTGGATTGAAGGAGAAGGCGACACTACTGGTTTTTGTGCCAAGATGAAGGTGTGGAAAAGAGAAGAACGTCGGGGAAGAAGAAGATGAAAAACTTGTAAATACGGGTTGAGTTGACACAGTTTGAGTTAAAAAAATAATATCAACTTGTAATTCACCTTTAAAAATAATTAAACTAATGGGGTACGAGTTAAGTGGTTAAAATAATAAAATATTATACGAAATTTCCATAAATAATAAAATACGGTCATGATAAACAATCAATAATTAATTTGCTTATTACAAGCGATTAAATTAAATTAGAGGGTTATAAATGATAAATAAAATAAGGATGTCACCTTTACCATATTAAATTAATATTTGGTAATTCAAACAATTGTTTTAATAACAAATTAGTAAGGTAGAAAAATGGGTTAATAAAATATAACCGTGTAGAAATCACGAAATAGCATAATTAAATAATAAAGGGTTGAACCTTACTCAATTAAATAATTAATTCTGGTTCATAAATAAATTATTTAATGCGGCATATTATATATTTTCGAAATTTAATAGATATATTAATCATTTAGTTGCATGAATTTTCAACGTGAATAAATTTGAACTTATGTATAATTTTATGTTCTCGTTCAGATTACGATCGTGGTCGCAGTTGCGGGAGTACGTACAAGCTAACCAGATCAGTATAATTATATAAAATGTTATATTTTCCCTTGTCGACAACTTGGTTGACCTTAGCCTAGATTCGACCACCATGCATCGTGTAAAACCCCATTTTCGGGTTAGGGTTTTACCCGATTTAAGTTTTGCCTATTCGGGTTAGTATCGAGTTGGTTCGAGCGAGATCGAGCCAAACTAGTTTCAGATTATGAGTATGGGTCTAAATGGCCGTATGAACATGTTATGGAGGCTGAGTATGCCCGAAATGCAAATTATAAGATCATGAGTTATTAGTGTATACTAAGGTATACTGATTTGTTTTTATGTATTAGATAGGATTTTAGGCCTAGATTTAGGCCGTTACGACGTTTAGTATCCGTTTGGGATTTTTTTG
>JAVDBV010085742.1:0-19192 GCA_032619315.1 Piper longum | reverse complement strand
AAATTGGAGCCAGTTTCTTGCAATGTCCACACCAAGGAGCATAGAACTCAAGAAGAACTACAAAAATAAAACAAGTAATACTCACTTTAGAATTAAAGGTATTTCAAAGCACAGCAATTTCATGATAAACACACGTCACGCTTTGCCCTCAACTAAGATCACATACCATTCTTTCCAGATTCAAAAACAAAGTCTTGAAGACTATCAGCAACAACAACTTTCACAGGTTCATTATTAAATTCCGGAATCGGTTCTGATTTTCTAAATGCCTGCAGCTTGTCTTCCTGTAAAAGGAAAACAAATAAAATAATGCTCGGCAAAACATTTCTAACATCACAGCAAGCGTAGAAACAATTGAGTTTAATTTTACAAAGCAATCATGAAGTAGGGAGAGAATACCAGATATTCCTCCAACCAGGGAGCAATTTCTTCAGGCTTCAAGTTTGGTTTAAGATACTTGGTGGTCTCCCCCTTTAGAATAATAATTAAAGGAACCTGCTCCTCTTTCAGACCAAAGTACTGCTCCCAAAAATATCAACAAGTTAGCATTCTCTAAAAAAATCTTCAACATAAACACACGAGAAAAAAAAAGAAGGAAATATAATATAAGTTTGGCTCCGTAGGGCAAGAAAATAACCTGGAAAGCACCCTGGCTCACTTCAGTGTCACCGATCAAAAAACTGAAACCTCTTCCTTTAAGTTTTGAAGCAGAATCGTGATACTTAGAATTGTAAGTCTCAAAATTCTCGCCACCAAAGTTCAAAAATAACATGACCTTCGGAAATGCCAAGTAAAGAAAAAAAAAATAAAAATAGAGCAATCAGCAACTGTACAATACATGCAAAATGCAATTTGCATCACTACGAAGTTATACCTTTGTATTAGGGCTGTTGAAAAATTTCGTAACAAAAGGATGATTCTCAGGATCTTTGTTATATATTGTGACGATTGGGATACTCGCTTCTTCAACAAACTTCTCCAAGGAATCTACATTGAAATCCTAAAAAAAAAAAAACGATTTTAACAATTTTATCTTAGCAGCAATGACTAACAGTAAGTATGAATAGGATTTTTTAGGCACCTGAAAATCAACAAACATTTCATCAAATGGCTTTAACAGTCTAATTAATGGTCCCTTCACAGTGGTATCGCCTTGAGGGAGATTCTTAGCGTCAACTGTGTGCCCAAAATCGTAGTCAGATCGCAGTTTGTCAGCTACAGCTGTGAAGTTTTCAAATTCCTCCCCAGACAGTTGAGGAAAGATCCCAGCCTGCTCCAACAAAAAAAATATTAGGAATTCTGCACTACAAAAACCTCAACTAAGACATATAGACTGTCATAAGATTAAGTGTCCCCCCCACATACAAAATCCAAACAGATAAAGGAATAAACAAAACTTGCAGTAATACTTCACCAATGCAACAGTAAGGTAGTACTACTCACGATGAATATCTTTTTGCTGTCAATAATGCTGCTGGCATCGTCGGATGATTTGATTTCAACAGATTCAGGCCCTGCTTGTTTCTTCAAGTACTCGACTATACCATCTGATTCACGTGGGCCTTTGTACTCCTGAATAGACTTCCCTCCTTTTCGAAGAATCTTAAGAGTGGGAAACCCCCTAATTTCAAACTCAGAAGCAAGTTCTTTGTTTTTCTCATCATTGGCATCAACCTTGGCGAGAATAATGGGAGGGTCATGGCTAGATAAAGCTGCAGCCGCTTTCTCGTACTGCAAATGTAGAAGCAATGATAAGAACATCAAGCAAGAAAAGAAGAACAAAAAACAAACCTGCCAAGTATGTGATCCTTTAAAAAAAAATACCTCAGGTGCAAGACTTTTACAGTGCCCACACCTGTTGGAGGAGACAAAAAAGAACATCAGATGCATATTATCAATACCAATCCCAAATTTGATTTGTAAAATTCCAAGATAGAAACATAGAAGGGCAAATTCAGGAAAAAATAATTGTAAACCCACCGAGTTAGGGTTTATAGTCGCCAGCCGGTCAATTTAACCGTTTGTCTGGGTGGATTTAGCTTTCAGAACATGTACACAGGGCTGAAGCCGACCGTGTATACGTGTTATGAGAGTTCATATATACCCAAGTATATGGTGATAACATCAAGGGCTAGGTTAAGAGTATATACAAGTATGCTTTGTTTATTTTATTTTTCCCAGTGGATCGTAGAATTAGATTTAGGTCATTAATCGTATTAGGACGTGTGGTTTAGGATTTTTGGTTGGGTTGAAAATTTCTAGAAATTGTCATTCGGCAGACGTTGGATTGTTTTATTTTTCATTTTTATTTTGACTCGCATTCATGACTTGTTTGAGACACGTTGACAACAATCAGACAGCTTTTTAGAAGCTCTAGAACCACATTTTAAACCGAATTATTCTTATGTCGATCAGCCATCCCACTGCCCTAGCTGACCACCCACTCGCCTCTTGGACCGCCGTCGGCAGCCAGCAACGCCACCATCCAGTAGCCTCCTCCGACCAATCCCCTCTTCCCTTTCCCTTCCCTTCTCCCTTCCCCTTCCTCTGCTCATTGCCGGCCATTTCCCTGCCCCATTGTCACCATTGGCTGCATGTTGCCTCTGCCACTTGTGTTGCCGTCCAGTAGCTGCCCAGGCCTCCTCTTCCTACCCACTTGCTCGGCCAGCCCTATCCTCCCCTCTCCTTGCCGTGTAGCTGCCACAGCCGCCACCTCTCCCTCGTGGTCACGCCCATCACCGCCATCATCGGCTTTTCCTTGAGAACCACCATAAGCCGCCCCTTCCTTCTTCCTATTTTTTCAATCATGTTGTGATCATGTCATTGCATTTTTTATGATCTTTGTTGATATTGATGATGAATTTATAATGAAAATTAGCTAGTTAAATTGATTTATTGATGATGTGAATTTAATTATGGTCATGACATGGATATAATCATCTTTAGTTGCAAATAAAAAACAAGTACTTCAATGAGTAATCTTGAGCCCTAATGTAGCAATTGTTGATGAGATTTATGTTAACTTTAACCTATGAATTAATTTATCTTCATAGTGATAGTTGTGTTTAGAATAACATGTTATGTTTATTACTTGATTAGTAGAAACTCATGTAATTTACACCATGATTGTTAGTGAATAATTTTATTCACTTTGATTTGACAGTTGATTTGTGTTATCACATATGTTGTTGGCTGTTGAATCATGTACCTAATGTGAAGATCGGTTGTAAACTATTTGATGATGAATATTAGTATGCTTCACAATAGGTTGTACATTCTAGATGGTAGATAACTCCACATCTTTTATTGCTCATGTAATAAATAATTAAAAATATGATCCACTATGATTCACACCTCGTCATGTGTATAGTAGATTTTTATCAATCATCTTCACATGTTCGATTTAGCTTATTGAATGGCAAGGTGTGATTGTTGCAGTATATGATAATTGTGTAGTTCTTAAAGTTGTTCATGTTTTATCTTCGTTACTACATTTAGTTTGTGATTTTCCATGTCTTATCGTGTTCCTTTTCATTGTGTGCTTGTAGTCATATTCACTCATCACATTCATTTCATGCAAGTATCATATAGTTGCATGAGTGTTAATGTGTAGTGTTGTTTATTTAGGTTCGGTGTAGGAGTTTGTCATCTAGGCACGAGACCCCTTCTGGAGCTTCTACCAGGTCTGCTAAGACTAGCCCCTTTATTTGTCGCTTTATTGTTTTGATTTGCAGACCACAAGACATGTTATGTGATTTTTTTATCAAATCTCACTTACAGGTCATTTAAACTTAACATTCTTCCCGAATTAAGAACCCCCGAAGATAAGATCCCTCGAATTATTTTCAAAAAACTCAAATCCACCATCAGTTGCCTTCAGGCCTATTTACATTAATCCCCTTCCTAGCCCTATAAATATAATTTGTCAAATTTTCTTAAAAACTAAGCGATAGAGAAACCGACTTACACATACCGTAAAAGGGCGCATGTAAATCACGGTGGGCTCTAAACTAGTGAGAAGATCATTCCATTCCCAAATGATACTGATAACTTCACGTCTTGAACTTCCTCACACTCGGAGAAGCGTGTAGTAGATGGGTAAGTTACAATGGGCGGAGAGGCGTGTAGTAGACGGGTAAGTTACAATGGGCGACTGTGTGATAGTACTCGGCCTTTATGCTCTGGGTCAAGAGAAATACGAAGGTTCGGAAAGGGCTTAGGAAACTAATTTTTCCGAGAGTAGGACTTTAAGAAAATGCCAAGAGTGGCATAATACTAGTTAGTTAGGGATGTCATCTAGTCTTCGAGCTCCTTAATAGTTGCCCGTATTCAAATGAAGATATATGATTGTTTTTGCTCCTTAATAGTTACCCAAAGCGTTTAAAGTTATGATTTTTTTCTTTTGAGAGTCAGCTGTCAGTTGCCAGTTTAATATTTAATTATTTTCGGACCATTGACATTTTTCTATTATCTATGGAGGTGAATAATAAGAGTGGGACATGACAGCCTTAGCGGAGAGCAATGATTGCTATTTGCACACACAGACGTGGCACGATGTATTACTTGTTGTGTGATTTCGTCATGCTAAATTATTTTGTGATGTGTTTGTATTATGTTAAAAACATCTCTGAGATTGGATATTGAAATTGTGTACGATCAGCAAATGGGTCGAGACCCAACTTAAAATTTTATGATTTTATTGTGCTTTAAAAACTATATTTTAGAGTTGTGAGTATGATTTGTTAAATAGGCTGCCACTTATTGCATTTTAAGGGAAAACTCAAGTCCATTTTATTTTAAAATTTTTTATAATTTTTATCATAATTTAATTGACTTTGAATGTGATTAATTGTCATAACATTCGCATAACATCCTACTAGATCGTGCATTTCATACACACCTAGAGAATCTAAATCCTTTTCGCTTAGGTTTGAGTCGACTAATTTAATCGGTGTAAGGGTTGGTCCGATCTACTGTAACAATTCTAATTCGGTTTATTTGGTTTGAGAGTGAAATGGATTTGGGAGTTAAAATAATAGTGACAGAGAAATGACTGCAGCTACTAGTGTGAGCAAATCCAAAAGAGAAATTAAAATGTAAAAAAATATAGAGTTCTAATAAAGATTGTGTTCTCAGATGAAAAGTTTTCGCTTGATACGTTCCATATAAGATTGATTGGCAATCAAAAAGGCTGATCTGTTTCGACCTATGATCTACTTAACTTTCTAGAGTTCAAAAGCTGACAAAAAACATATGTAAAGTAATCATATGCTCCAATCAACCAAAAACAAAAAAAAAACAAAAAATGAATATCAATGCTCGCTAATCTACCAATGAAAAGAAAGAAAATCAACTGAAGATCAGCAAACGAAAAGTCAAATTGATGATTGACAATGAAATTTCCGACATGAAATACAAATTCAAATAGTCGGCTAAGGTCGTTCATATAAATTACACCATAAAATTCAATCTTGCCCTCCTGCAAGAAAGAGAACATAGCACCTCAATCTGACGATGCTTCTCCACACCCACCACCCTAAGCGTTCTAATAATCATCATCATCCCCATCGCTTCACACAATGCAAAAATTCCCAAAAATCATTCCTTAAAAAAAAAAGCAACCAATTGATCACAAAAAAACATCGTTCCACTCCCCCCTACCCCCTAAAAAACAATAATAAAACAAATAAATAAATAAATAAATAATCAACTCGTCCAACAATTCAACCACATCACCGTACCGCCAACTCCAAAACGAGAAAAAAAAAAGTTCATTAAAAATAAAAAGGCAAAAAGGAAACGGCAGATCCAGGAGGAGCAAGAGAAAGAATGAAGGTACCAAGGGGCGTAGAACTCGACGACGATGAAGGGGTGCTTGGAGACGGTGTCGGTGAAATTGGAGGCGTCGAGGGTGAGGACGTGCTCCACGGCGTCGTCGGCGAGGGCGGGGGAGAGGAGGAAGAGAAGGAAGAGGGTGAGGTAGGGAACCCTCGCAGCCATGGTAGGATTTGGCATACGGCGGGATGGAGGAGAAGGTGTCATTGTGGTGTTGCTCTCGTTGAATTGAAGAATATATTGAGTACAGTAGTAGTCGGGAATAACTAAGAGATCGGATGCCGATGGACCACGGGAGAAGACGATAAGTCACGAGAAGTTAGTAGAGTATACAGCGGAGATTACATAAATAAAAGAATTAAAAAGGTTCTTTTATTATTACTTTTAAATGCCTGATCTAACTAGACATTAGGTTCATTAAATCTTTAACCCATCATTGGCATAAATTCAATGTATTGTATCGTATAAGTAAAAAAAAAAAAAACATTCTTTCCTAATTTCGCCTTACATCAAAATCTCATCTTTTCTTCATTATTTTATTTGGAAAACTAATCACTATTACCTTTGAAGTTCATATTCAGAAATTTGTTTACAGAATGTTGTAAGAAACTTCCTCCCATACCTTCACCTCTTACATATAAGAAGCCAAACTCTCTGATTTTATTTCATCCAAAAAAACCACTTCTCCATCATTATATCAACCAAGCTTGCTTTTAAAAACCCTTTTTAATAAGTATATCAAAAAACATCTTCCATTTACTTTCCCCTCACCTGAAAAACTTACCTCTCTACCTTTATCCTAATTAAGTTTGTACTGGGAAACCTAAAATAGTATAGTAAAAAGCTTCCTCCCCTTTTATATTTGGATTAACAAAGCACATGATCACAAGCGAATTTTTAATGTTCTGCCAACTACAATATAAGGTTAACAAAATATTTGAGTACTTAAGTGTGTTTTTCGTGGTTCTTCAAGTGGGTTTCACAACGGGATAATTGGGTTAATGAAATACCCTAATGCAAATTGTATTTTTTATGTTCTGTCAAACAAATTTTACAATACGAGGCGAACCAAGTACTTTGGTTAATGAAGTACTCGACTCCAAATATTTTTTCGTATTCCGCATTTAGGATTTACAATGTGAAGCCAATCGAGTCTCGCAATATATGGTCAATCAATTTTTTTTTCTGTATGTGATTTTTAAAAAATGGATTTAGCATTTTCTATTTATTGAGATAATTAGTAGAATCCGGATAGTCTATGTGAACCGATCAAAATAGGGCGTACTTTGAGAGCAAAAAAAGAGACATCACAAAATCTACGACCAAGTTATAAGTTTCGAAAGATATTATAACACTTCAAAACAGCTAATTCTATTTAGCAACATGTACAAAATAAAATTAAATAATTAATTGAGATAAAATTAGATACACCTAAATAACATTTGAACGCGTGTCACTGTGCGAGACATTACAATCACATTTGAAAATGACACTACTATATATTTTTTAGAAAAAATAACATAAGCATGAAGATGATATTGCCAAAGTATTTTTCATATGTTTGTCACTTTCGTGGATCACAGAGCTTGATCACAGGCTAAATTATATCACTATAATCATAATAATATTTTTTTCAAGGTTATTACTATAATGATAATATCTTTTTTTCAAGGTTACTGTTATAATAATGTATCTTGCATGCCCTCGTAGACATCTTTTAATTTATTTACCCATTTTTGACATTGTTAACATGTTACTTGTGAAAAACGAGGATGACTTATTCCTTATTTAAAAAAAAAAAAAAACAATGCTGGGAGAGATAAATGTCTGTCAGTACTTCAATGATCACTTCAATTCTCGCAAGGATCAAGTGGCCCAAGATTTAGATCTCACTTGAATGTGAAGCGATAGTCCGTTTTGGACTCCAAGTAAGTGGATTAATTAGAAATTTCGATTAATCCTCTCACCATATGAGCTATAATTTTTAGCGGATCGAAATCTGTTATATATGACCCAAATCTCCATTTACTTTCTAGCTAGTAGCTCTGGAATTAGAGAAGGAAGTTTTGCAATGATTTAACATGTATCAAATTATTCATATAATATATATAAGTAAAAATTTAAAAGAGTAGTAATTTGTTGCAAGGTCTTACGCCTAAGCCCCAAGATAATTAACAGTAAGCAAGTTATCTATTATTAAATATCATTGGTGACAATTTTATAATTTCCTTGCACCTAAGAAATAATTGATCTGATTTACATATACAAAAATCTCCTAAAACCAAGACTTAGCATTTGCATTTATCTTCAAATTGTAGGCTTTCAACGTTGAAGATATCAAATGTCAAATATTGCTTCTGAAAAAAGAACATAGAAAATGGATTTTATTTTTCACGAATCTACGAGGATTGAAAATTCACTTGAAAAATAAAAGCTCATAAAATTCAGTTGGAGGAGTCATGGGAGATTAATTATTCACGTCAATGTTAGTACTTTAATGGCAAAAAGATCCATCTCTATCTTCTAAATAAAAAACAAGATGTTGCGTCATACGAAATAAAATTTTATTATATAATGAAATAAATTCTAATAATTAATATTTTAGATATAGGTTATAATTGACTTTAAACATATATCATATTTAAATTAAAAGATAAATTATAATTATTTGATTTTTTATTATATATTTTTAAGATAATTAGACACACTCTTATTATTAGGAAATTAATAAATTAAGGTTAATTGAGTTTGAACCTTTGGCCTTCTACCATGAAATTTATTTTTATTTTTTAAAAAATGAGAGTTAAAGAAATTCAAACTTGTGACCTTTTAAAAAAAGTATTTTTATTAAATTTTTAATTGTTTTTGTATTTTGATTGACTTATTCTCACACTTTTAACCTCAAACTAATATTGAATTCCCCTTTTATTAACATGTATAAGGGTATATATTTTTTATTTTTCCAGCATTTTGGCATTATATCGATAAAAATAATATTTAAGTGTATTTTTTTTCATAATGGAGATCAGTTACCATGCTAGTCTCTTGATAAAAATTAAAATGAGACGAAGATCCATGCAAAATGAGTCAAAATCCATAACACCACCACCAATATCCCTCTTATCAATGACTAAAACAAGCTGGCCCTCACTGCAATGTCATGCCCATATTATAATTAGCGTTTTCTCTCTTAGAATGGCGAATATCCGATTAAGATGCCTGTGCGTTACGAACTGTTATTATCCTAACTAAACTGCAACGCTCAGTGAATTGGAAGATATATTGAGAACTAGATAAATTGGCAAGTTGATATGTCTCAACTCTTTCGGTCAAAAACAGCAGATCCGCATTGGCTGTTTTAGGAGTTCATTGGTGATGCCAAACAAAGCTCCAAAGGCTAACACTTTACATATAGTTATTACTTATTAATGCATCCAACCTAAATTCAATGGAATTAAAGCAACGAATTGATCATCTGCAACAAATAAGTCTTACTATTCTTTAACGCATTGTCTGACTTTCTTTTGCTAATGGAAATGACTAGTAACGCTGTTTGTGATTTTTCTTCTAATGTAGACTTTTGGGATCGCGGCTGCAAATTATCACAAGACTTCCACATCTAAATGCAAAGTCCAAATACTTTGCAAAAAAAAAAGTGCAAGTATCAATCTATCGGCTTTTTTGCTTTGGAAAAAAAAGAAGAAGTGTCAATCTATGGGTAATGGGAGAGAAGGTCAAAATATGAATGTGTCATTATGAAGGATATTATTAACTGCATTTGTCAGATATTAATTTCGGACTTTAGCCGGAACCAGCCCGAAACCAATCTTCTCAAGTGCTCTGAACTTTCATGTAATCTAGACTGGGCCTTTGTTTATATTTCGAGCCCAAACTCAAATCAAAATCGTGCCCAAACTGGGTTTTCTTTTCATGGCATAGCCTTCAAATTATTGGAACTTGGAATTCTCAGAAAACCCGCCCCCAACTGCCTTAACAGCTAAAAAATGGATAAAGTTAACGATGCACTTGGCATTATGAATAATGGCTTGCTTATTCTTAAATCTTAACTACAAAAAAAATTAACTCCACGGTGCTGCAATCTATACTTTGACGCCTCCATGCTACTAGTCATTAGCCGTATTAGAATGGTCGAGATCAGTGTGCTTCTTGGAGAGTTCAAGGTAGATACCGGATGGGCCATTCAGCATTCGACTTAATCTGTAGTAAAAACAAGTCTCGCAGTCATATGATTATATATTACTTTCGAAAATGTTTTTTTTTCTATGGATATTTTTGACGGATAAATGTCAATTGCGAAATCTGTCCCCAAATGGTCTTCTTACCAGGAATGTACCCTAATCATCAATCTTTTGTTCTTAACTAACTGCAAAGCCATTTAAACTATGTGAGAAAAGAAACCATATTTATAATTATAACTAAGTCATTGGCAAACTCCTGAGCTAACAAAAGATCCAGCCCTGGATAATGGATATTAGGATCCCTGCATGACTCCTGTCTAACAAAGGACCAAGCCCATTGAGATGTTGTCATTGTTGGAAGTTGGAACATTAAAATCATATCATTTGAACCGAACAAATTAATTTGGTAAAAAAAAAAAGCTCCTCGGTGGGAACGCTGATTTGTTCAATTCAGTTTTGATCTATGACCTCAGCACTCACGCTAACTGCTGATGACCCTAGCTTTGACGTTTCAGCGTGGATTTGTTTGACTTGGGTCCTTGTTTCTTCTCGTCATCTGTGGTCTACCTAAAAATATAAGTTCAATCTATCGACACTTCGAGAAGAACATTTTCTATTTAGTATACTGGATTTCCTTAAAAAATTTACCGGCTGGAAAGGATTGGATCGGTTTGGTAATTGCTTTTTAAGAACTCGCAGAGCAGGCAATCCGGCCAGTGGGCTAACCAGAACCCTGGATTAGGCCTAGCATCGGGAGGAGGCTAATTAATTCAGAGGGAAGTCTTATCATTATCTTGAACTTTATCTTTTTCCAGTAATTATATTAAAATATTCCGTCAACGTTAATTCTATTTTTTTAGTAAAAAACTCCAGCTCACTAAAATAAAACAAGTGTCTTTTTCATTTTTAGTTTTAATGGAAAACATTCATGAAAAATTAGATAGTATCCCGCCTATTTATATATCATTTTTATATTTTATTTTTTAAATTTTAAATTTTTTATTTTATTTTTAAAATTATATTTTGTATATTTTATTTTATAATAGAGTACATTTTTTTTATAAATCCCTATAGGACAATCCGTATAAAAATAGCTAGCCAATTATAAGAGTGAAACTTGCCTGCATCGTTAAAATACTTTAGTTGTTATATTACTAACTAAAAATATTACATATTGGCATTAAATATAACTTCCTACCTTCAAATTACTAATAGGAAGCATAATTTTTCACAGACAAACACTTATATATAGCCCCAAAAAC
Organism: Piper longum; assembly: GCA_032619315.1. Taxonomy (NCBI): domain Eukaryota; kingdom Viridiplantae; phylum Streptophyta; class Magnoliopsida; order Piperales; family Piperaceae; genus Piper; species Piper longum. Next base: position 7,896 of record JAVDBV010085742.1, on the reverse strand, counting down.
TCCCTTTAATTTCGTAAATACAACATCGCCCATCTTCTCGGATTGTAATTAAGTAATATTCAAATGTAAAAAGATAAGTAAAGGGCATGTGAGGACATTCAATTTTAAATTTAATTTAGATTTAAAATATTTTTGACCAAAATTATTAACCAATTGTGACTAAAGAATGACAAACCAAACACTAATAATAATACCTCACCTAAATTAACGACAATGTGTTTATAGACTAGTGGCATAAGTCATACCTTCAAAGTTTATTAGTGTAACAAACAGTCTCATGGTAATATGAATTTTGTTTGGCCAAATTAATATATAAAAATTTAATTAATGATTTTAATTTTCATACCCATTGCTATAGGATGATTTAAAGCAAAATAATGTTGTAGATGAGATATTATTTATTGACTAGAAACAAACGCCTTTTAAAAGGCGTAGAGAGACTAGAGTATAAAAGAAAATATTAATTTTTATCACAACCATGTTTTGTCAGATATAATTTGACCTTACCGTCTAATTTTTCAACCAAAATTAATTAAATAGCGTAAGATAGATAATGCCTACACCGTTTGACCAACATTTGACCCTCGCAGGCCGCCTCTAAGATCATGCAATTGTGTTTTCTTTTTCTCACAATATATGTGCTTGGATGGGGACTTTCCAAAGCGTACTGGGACGGTGTAGTAGTGGGTAAGTGATGAAGTGTTTCACATAATCAAAAGAAAATTAATATTTGTTAAAGAAAAAAGAAATTGATATTATCAAATATTAGGTTCATGCGACAAGCTGGGTGGGCGAGAAAAACTCAAGAAAAAGATCACTTACATTTTACAAGCCGGATTAACTAATGTTAATTAATTAATACTGTAAAATGGGTAAAGTGGTGTAAGCATGCATGTGTGCGGAGCATGACTTCATTCATATCTTCAATTCGCGTGCTAGACATCATCATTCGCCACTCCAAATGGTAGCAGTCTTCAACCAGTGGCTCCAAAATTCCAAATTCAGACAAGACAAAATAGGATCAAAAGAGAATGAGTTCATAAAGCAAGAGGGCCAGATGCAGAGTCACGTCTGCGGGCGGCTCTTGAAACACCTCGCACATCTAATTTATAAAAGAAAAAAAGATGTCTTTGTCTAAATCACCACCTAATCAAACAGACATCGAAGCCATTTCGGCACATAGTTTATGATTGTAGCAGACGACATGTCTCAAAGCTGCATGCTCCCTTTCTTTAAACTACTATATATATACGGTTAATTACTTAATTAATTCCATTCGTGGGCACAAGAGACTCTTACCATTGCACTGAACCTTCAAACTATAAAAACAACGATGTCGAAACTTAGTCTAATGGGTAAAAGTCCATCCTTTTCCTAACAAAACAAAAAAATAGTGCGTGCCACTGCCATCACTGTCTGTCCATCTTCCCTTTGCCATTTCTTGTTCTCAATCACTCTCTCCTCGAAGCTTCCTGTCAATTATAATATCTATGCCAAGGGCGCCATGAGAATTAGACGACAACGCAGTCACCAGCCAAGTCGCCGCCCAGCGTGGAATTCCATGGTCTGAATTCAAGCTGCTGGCAATTGACCAATACTGCCAAGATAACCTGCGGCCCACGTTCAAGGGGCTTCACGTTCAACTTCTGAGGGAACCTAAATAAACTCATTATAAAAAATAAGTTTCCACTATCTTGAGTCCAAAAAACGGTAAAAGATAAAAACAACCCAACGCCTAAAAGGTAGTCATCAAATTAATAAATACGTACATACATACATACATATATACACGAAAATATATATATATATATATATGTGAATCACATTTGCCACCGTCTTTTATACGGCGAATTGAAGTTGATATTCCACTTAATAGAACTCTATGCTATGTATCAATAACAGTTTTATGTATACGTCAATAACAAAAACAGCTGGTCTGGCGTCGACGGGTGTTAAATGTTAATCAAGCAAGGTTGGCATTTCCGAATCGGAGCCAACTTTCAACATTTTTAATCATATGTCAAATAACCAACAAGCGTATTTCTATACAAATTAGAGTTATTAGTTCCATGGCAACATAGGAGAAAACGAAAGAACAACCAACCCCATTGCATCTCGCCGTGCATTAAAAGACCTTTAATGTTTTTTTTTTTGAAAGACAAGTCCTTTCGTGTTAATTAATCAGCATGAAAACACAAAAATGACGTCCATGAAGGCATATTCTTTTACACTTTTGAAAGAAAAACATGCATTTTGTTCGCAAAGAAAAACGGGAAAGGGGCGTTACGATCCTATCAAACTGTGATGTGCAAGGGTCGAGTCAGCATATACGCGGACACAACCCAGTTTCGCGTGAAAACTGTGGTGCACACCCCCGCCCCCGCCCCCACAAAATAACTGTTCATAGCACGCGTGCCTGGATGAATCCACTCACACAGCCACACCACCGTACTGCCAATAAAATAAAATCCTCTGACTAGGAAGGCTAATCTCCTCTGTGTGGTAAAATGAAGAATTTTTTTAAATTTTTATTAAATAATTAATAAAAAATAGAGATGTGAGTATAATTAGCATTCCGATCCAGAAGATAATTTTTCTTGGTTGACAGATCAATAAATCTAAACTCCCAATTAGGACTCTATGTGTATATATGCAGCCAAATCGAAGTTGGGTACATAAAAAACTGTTCAATAAATTAAAATTTGATTTAGTTTGATCAAAAAAATCTTGATTTAAAAGTTGGAGAAATTTACGAACAAATGTGCTTCTCTTCATAATTTACGATTTAAGGGGGATCATATTATATATTTACGATTTAAAGGGAAGGGGGTGAGTAGTTGACGACTTGACCCCTTGCTTGAATATTATTGGGCTTGGTTTAGCTTTGCACGTTTGGGTTTGGGTTTGGGTTTGGTTTTAAGGAAGCCGGAGCTTTTCTTTCTTGAACGGCAGCGGGAGGAAGAATTTTTTTACAGGGTAATTGCTGACAGATTTGAAGGAAAGCAGCCATCTTTTAGATTGGAGAGAAGGAGGCTCATAATGGGGAAAAAATAATTGCTCATCTTGGGAAGAAGAAAATGGTGGCTGATCTTGGAGCATTCATTCTATAGATAGACTGATCATCTATCCAACCATCAATTGAGTAGAATTGATTATCGTTTTCTTTTTGTAGAGTTTCTTATTATTTTGACTGACCTTCATGTTACTTTGTATCTTTTTTAAGGTTTGTAACACGTAGGATATTAGTATGTTTTTATTGTGCATACTATTCAATTATTTATGATTTTTTAATGCATCATACTAAATTACCTTCGATAAAAATACAGGGAGATGTCTAATCGGTGCATGATTTCATTTGTTTCAATCCTTATATTTCGAGAATTGTTAAAGACTAGAATTTGTTTTGTTCCGATAAGAAGTTGGCATTGCATTATTTAATTTTTAAGTCTCTGGTCATAAATGGGTAAGGTGCATTTAAATTTTAAATTTGTCTCTAAAATTTTTTTTGTTTCACTTACTTGGTCTTTGTTTTATATATCCATTATAAGGTTAATGAAATATATAGTGGCTACGAATATTCTAAATGTTATGATATTTTACTAAAGAATTTTTGTTTTCGTATGATGATTGCAGTCATAGTGAATAAATTATTAGATGACTGGGTGCATTATTTATTTTGTTCACAAAGAGATGTGTTATGATTTGACCCAAGACAATAACTAATTAACTTCTGACCGGACAAACCATGAGCTCTCTAGAAAACCAATTTTTTTCTTTTTCATGTTGCGGATACATAGGATGTTCATTTGTGCCAAGCATTTTGTTTTACATTTGTTGAGTAGCTTTCATTTATGTAAGGTCTCATCAATAAGTTTCTTTAAGAAAGGCTACTCATTTTGAGTTTAGAATCTTCATCTAAGTTATGGTGTTTCGTTAGATTAAATAATAGATATATCAGATGGTAATAGTTGAGGAAAAAATCACTTAAGTTGGATGAGAATTTGTTGGCTTACGTTGTGGAGAAATGAAAATTATTATATAAAGGGCCTGGACGTTGTTTGTCTTATAATCGTGAGTGAGTTCAGTTTAGTCTCTTTTTTCATGTATAGCTTATACAAAATTTTTTTTCCTGTATATTTTTTTCTAAAATGATAATATTCTTAGCCTCTTTTTTCATGCATACCTTACAAGTTATTTAACTGTAATTTTTTTTTTGAAAAGTAATATTCTCCCTTCTCCTCATTCCACGTGATATCCAAAAGTATCGACGGTACAATAATATTTTTTTTAAATAATCGTAATATATGAACATGATACAGGAAAACTAGATCTTCTTTTTAATGTGACTCAAATTTACTCACTCAAAAGGATTTGTAAGCTCATTATTTTTTGCTCAATTATAGTTGGTTGAATATTATTGGATGTGTGGTGAGGTTTGATATGCTTGTTTATTGTTTAAGATGTGAGATTGAAAGTTTATCTTCTATTGGCTTGGATCATGGAAAAAGTGTGGACAATTCCGGTTGTTACATTCATTGATGGATAATTATTAGATGGTACTGACTATATTGGCGGAAGCAAGACGTCTTTTATGTTGACAAACACCTCAAGATTTAGTGGTGTTGTAAACACTTTATGTGAGAAGATGGTGATCGATACGGAGTACGTGGACATTATAATCACTTGTCCTGTAAAGTTTGATGCGAATGAATGGGTCATGATGGAGGTCCGAGATGATGATTCATTGGCGGCTGTTATGGCCTTCGTACAGAACAATGTCACGAATGGATTGAAGTTTTATGAAAGCAGGCAGACCAAAGCATAAAAAAAAAAAAAAAAAAAAAACTTGAGCATGTGGAACTTTTAGATCTCAGCTTTTGCAAATTGCTAAAATGTATCAAATTGTTTAACTAGAAGTCATAAATTTTTCTGTAATGTTGAATTTTATTTAAAAAATTATAATTTACAATTCAGAAACAGACCAAATAATGTATTTTACGGTTCTCTTGTTGACAGTACGATTTATTTATTTATTTTTTGGCCTCGCATGATTACACTGGATTGAAAGATGGAGAAATTTATGTATACATAAATTATATGGTACTTGGGGCAGCTCGGCTAATCTTAACAGAAGGATCAGATCCTTCTCCAAAGGCTTGAAAAAGATCATTAATATATCTTATTAAACTATTTTTTTAAAAAAGTCCTGCTTGCATCATTGAAATCTAAACCCATTCACAGCCAGCTAAAGCTGAGTGATTGAGTTTATTTCATATATTTCATTAAATTATAGGAACAAGTGAACCATCGAATAACTACTTATGCATATGTAACATTGCTGACATCATTCAGTCTACAACCCGAAGTGATAACATTCTTAAATTATAGGCGACTTTGTTTTGCAATAATGCCTGGTTTGAAGCTTGTAATACATGTGATCCCCCTGGCCGTCACCATGTAATTGACATCATAAGTGCCTTCGTAAGTATAAATTGGCTCCAAGTCACAAAATGCCTGAAAGCAGAACAATTTGTGAAGATCACCATCCAACAATGTTCAAAAACTCCCTAAATTGCAGTAAAATCATGTAAATAGGAATGAACAGAGTTTCAATTGACTCGTTGGACCAGTTTTTAAAAAATGAAGGATAAGATTGATACATTAGAATTGTAAAAATCAGCACTTCGTTCCCGAAAATTTTGGGAATGCATGTAACAATCTGTACTTTTTTCCCCAAAAACATCAAACCCAACAACGACAACTCATATTACATACCAACATTAGAAAACTTTCTATTGAGGATAAATGAATACAGCTTCATGCAGTAAATATACAATTTGAACCTGATAAATTAAGCACCTGATGAAAGTAACACCTAATGATAAGTAACACTCCTAAAGCACAAAAACTGTGTAAGGGCTCTGCACTTGCATCATTTTCAGTCGGACATGAGACTATGCTTCAAGTTCTCATACCATCTTAAATTTTCCACGATACTCATTTCTCTTTAAAAGCTTAAATTGATTGTCAAGGGAGCATTTGAACATTATCTTTGCAACTATTACCACTTTCCATGACTTCATTACTGGAACTAGATCAAGAGATATACACCCCACCCCCTACACATTTTATCGATTTAGTTGAAAATTTTATCTTGAAAATAAAAATTGAGCAGCATTTTTGCTAACAAATGTGAAAGGATATTATAATGCTTCCAATGATCTAAAGGAGATAGAGATCACATCCAACAAGATCATCTCAATTCTAGAACAGTTGATTTTGCGCATTCACCAACAAATCATTATTCACTTGTCATCAGCAAGCAAACAACGCAGCTGACATTTCGACAAAATAAACATTTTTTACTCTATTATGCAAATATAACAAACTCGACATCATAACTATAGTTTACACATTAAAGAAATAGAAATAGCTGGACGCAGAAAATTCCGGAAGCTTCACTATCCATGAAGAATGGAAACAAATCGATGAGTAAACAAGCTTAAAAATTATGATTTTTTCCAAAATTCTATTACTGACAAATGTGAAATGATTTTTCTTAAACTTGAAATGAGATAGAGTGATGATACCCAGTGTAAAAAATCAACCAAAAGATTGACTTTTTTTTTTTTTTACAACTCATTGAGTATGAGATGCTTACTTGTGAGTTACATATGATAATGCAAAGTACAAATTCAAGTAAATAATGAAGCTCTAATCAAAATTTTAAACACACGGTATTACATTTAGGATTTAGGTTTTAAAGGCATAACCCAGAGGCATCAACACCATTCAAATAAGCTTCCAATTCCGTAGTGCTTGACCTTGTTTCCGCCGGAACGATGTAAGTCGTTATTGCAGAAGCAAAGAGAGGGTGTCCTGGATTGATCACCGTAAAAATGGTAAACGCACGTAAAAATATGTATTTTCCCCCCGACACCATCAAACCGAGCAACCACAACGCCATGCTACATACACACAAACTCAAAACAAAAGGACAAAAAAATGAGAGAGACTTACTTTCTGGGGAGGATGAGACCGCAAGTGACGACGAACTTCTCAACGATGATGTTATCGTAGAATCCGACGAGGACCAGTGAGCAATCCAACAAGAAAGCACAACGCCCCACTACATCACAATATACCATACGATTTGATCCCTGCTTCCATCTCCTCCAATCTTGATCGAACAACTCGCCCTCAGACACTGTGCAAAAATGCAAACCACCCAAAATCAAAGGACGAACAATAAAAACAGGACTCGTAATCAAGAATCTCGATGGGGCATACATGGACGCCGACGAGGGCAAGCCGGGAGGTGGTGCTGGTGTCGCAACGGCGAGGAGTCGGAAGGTTTGATGGATTTAGGGATTTGGTTTGGGTCGCGAATTTTTCGGTTAGGTTATTCTCCAATTCTTCAACTTCATTTTAAACTTGGACCTGGGTAGATTTAAGGGCAAATAAGTCAATTGGTCACCCATTTCCCTTTAAATCGTAAATTATGGATGAGAGCGCCCTTTTCTCGTAAATTTCTCTAAAAGTTGACGTGAAACCAAAGTAGAATAAGTGTGAAACAGATCAAATATCGTTATTTTATCTAAAAAAATAAATTAAACCATGTAAATAATATGATCCTCCTATTTAGGAATTTAAATGAAATTTTAAAAGGCGTGATTGCATCAAATAATAATAATAATAATATGTGATTACGTTTTTTTTGTGCATAATTACGGGAATTTGTGCTATCTTAATTTGTAGACAAAACTTTAATCATATAAAAGAGTGTTGATAGATATAAATTAATTAATTCGAAATGAATTTAAATTAAAATTTATTTTGAATGTCAATAAGTTCAATTCTAATTCAAAATTTAAAAAAATAAAATTTAATTTTTTT
>JAVDBV010085741.1:13539-37489 GCA_032619315.1 Piper longum | reverse complement strand
ATATATATATATATATATATATATATATATCATTGTTCATTTAAAACCTTAAGAATTTCTTATCTCTTAAGAATCTTTTTTAAGTATTTATGCTTACTTAGCACTATATTTAAACAAACTTCATGAATGTGCAAAATTTATGGCACCACACAACAAATCGTGCAATCATACAGGAATGCATGACAAGTAGCTCGAGTCAAAAACTTTGAGTTCACTGTTAATACTATAGCTGCTACAATTTGATGGTCACAATGTTTTTACCTTCCTGACATGAAAACTGCACTATACCGGCCACGACCTGCAGCTTTAATCCTTTGCTTCAGCTTCTTTAGTGATGGCAAAACTTCAAATGCAGGAAGCTCTGGTTGAAATACGGTTATAGTTTAGCACTAACATGGCACTCATGAAAGAGAAATTATATTTATGTGGTACACACCCAAATCATTTATGCAAACATCTTGAGAGATACCCATGCCAGCAATCTTCTCTAACAACTTCAAAGGATCGCTGGGGCTGGTTTGATCCAATTTAAGATGCTGAATCATAAATGATGATAACTGATGAGATCCAAATATTTCAATGACAGAGATGACATTTTCTTCTATTTTAAATATGGGAAGCTCTTTACCTTGTACACTTCAGCTGTTGGGCAAGCTTCATGTGGCTTTACAAGTACCATTGGCACGTCCAAGGGTATGGGAGGTGGAAGATCTTGAACAACCTGGGAAAGAAATATTTTTAATAAGAGGGAAAGATTTGCTGCAAGCATAGAAATCGATACATACAATTCGAAAAAGAAGATATGGTTCACTAAGAGCAAATATTGATAAGCACACCTTTCAAAAATAGTAAAACTTGGACAAGATAAGTCATTTTAACAAGTTAAAAACATTGCAAAGTGCAATAAGAGTAATGGAAATTTTGTCACATACTTTTGATAAGACACTTAAGCATATATTGTAGAGGAGTCAAAGATCAAGGAATCAAAACACACCTCACCTCTACCTGTACAATAAGCTGCTCCATGGGAGAAAAAGAAAGGAACATCAGAACCGATCTCACTGCTCCAATCTTGAAGTTCCTTTTCGCTGGCTGCACAACCATTGAATTGATTTGCAGCCCACAAAGAAGTTGCAGCATTACTACTACCACCACCAAGCCCTGCGCCTGTAGGAACCTTCTTGTCAAGGTGAATCTGCACGAATGAAGTAACAATCTTTGAGTATTTCCTGCAGCTTGCAAGCACCTATATCACAAGCATTTATATCCAGACATATTCTGCAAAAGTCAGGGTGCAGATATGCGACACTTATGTAAATGCTTACCCAGAAATAGTTGTTACTACCAGTCTTTTGTCTGTAAAGGTTAAGTGCCCTGATAATCTGAAAAGTCACCCAAATTTATGCCTCAGGCTCATATCTACTCCTTTTCAAGTTATGAACTTAATATCTAGGCTAACCAAGTTTCTTTCATCAAGTGGAACACCAGGCATATTTGTTGATAGGCGATCTTTGGTTTTTGTTGGCGATAAAGAAAACTTGATAGTGTCTCCCAGGCTGATCACCTAAAAAACGGCGTAATCAACGACTATTCTCTAAAATAAAGAGACGGAATAAAGACATAACTATAAAGCATTTATCCATCCTATTCAGTAGTTTCGTTTAATCAAACATTGCAGTTGCAATTCTGAAATGAGACTTCCTATAGATTTATTAGAACCTTTACTGTAAAGCACAAACTTAGCGAACTTACATGAAACAACGAAGCCAAATCATGAAACCCGTCTTCTCGTTTCCTTGTTATTCTCAAAAAGACATTAATCTGCGAAATTTTAATCTCACAGTGTTCACAATCGCAGGATATATAATCAGGCCCAGTAAAGGGGTAAAGGATAAAAGATTAGAACATAACCTTGCAAGGTGAAAACAAAGATAACCGAGAGAGCCCAGCGTTCTTGTCAACTTCATCGGCTAATCTGTTGATTCGTTCGTCCGGGTCGTATACAATCTATCAGACACAGGGAAGACTAATTGACAAGCAATTCAATAATACATACATACATATATATATATATATATATATATATATATATATATATATATATATTTGCAGAAGGGAAGACGCAGTTACCTCCATCTGCCTCCTACCGCCGGCTGCGGAGCCAGAATCCATGCCACAAGCAACTGGGCGCCGCGAAAGACGAGGTCTTTTGCCGAAGGAAAGTGACCCGTATCCAAGAGAAGAGGAAATATGACTTCTTTGATGAAGACTGGTCGATCTGTTGCATGTCAAAACATGACAAGGGGGATTCCAAAGAAGCTGGGCGGAAGCCATTTTGGCAAGGCAAGGTAGCTGCAGAGTCTTCGCCGACGAACAAAATTCCAAGCGATTCTAAGAACTGGCGAGTCGTTCTTGTCACTGCCCCATAAAAATCAAACAAAACTCTTCCTTTCCAAGGAGAGGACAGAGCCGATGAAATAGATGCAAACCAGATTTCATACCGCTAATCTTGTGGAGTATTATATAAGAGAGGTAGCTAAAACTAAAACGTTTTAACATTTTAAATAATAACCAAAAAGTATAACTAAATCAAGATTTTAACTTTTTACTAAAAATAAAATTACTCCTTCATACAAGTTGAAGAAACCAATCCCAACTCGCCAACCAAATCTACCTAAACATCGGTCAACTGGGGACAATATATTTTGCCCAGGAAAAAAAAAAATGGGAACTTAAAAAACTAAAATCATTTATGACTATTAAGTCACAGTGTTCCAAAGTTAGTTGTACCAATTTTAATTTAATAGGTATACAACAGTGACATAAAACGTGAAATGCGACCACCTCGTGAAACATGCTGCGTTAGAAGCCCGCAAGCGAGACTGTGCTCTCTCGCATTTCCCTGCAAAGCGTCTGCTCTATAGATTGAACAATTGCATAATTGTATAAACACAGACATTAACCTATCAAATTTTCTCCTTTAAAACTAGCATGAATTTGTGACGTTGATTTGGATGTGCTACCACAAAAACAAGATAACAAAGTTCAGCTCTGAAACAAAATGTCAAAAGCCATGGATTCCATTGAGCTGTTGGGTGTCGAATTCCTTAGAAATGAGAATGTTTGTGAATATTATACATATTTCATGAATCTCATCACAGTCGACTGACGTCTTATTGTGCGTGAATGCCTCAATACTCTCCATCAGACTGCCTTGCTGCTCATGAAACTGCATCTTGGTAGTAAGCGACGAAAAAGAGGATGAGAATTCAAGACCCAAAATAATAAAAAAAAGTACTCAAACAACACCTAACTTTTCTTCTGTTACTGATCCTTTCAATTGGATAACTTCGGTCGTCTCTGTTGAGATCGAATCGACTTCATTTTTTCTGTTGTTGGACTCTGCTTGAGGATATGATCTTCCGCTGCTCCTAACCAGATCTTTAATGGCTTCTTTAAGCTCTTTGTCCTCCATCAAGGATTCTAACGTCACATGGACACCTGAATATTTCGAAGTAGCAAAAAGGAAACGGGAAACATAAATAATATAAGGTCTTCATACAAACATCACAAGTTCTGCAAACAAAAGATTTCGGCATTGCTCATGCTAACAAAAGTCCACTCACGGAAACGCCAATAGTGCTTTGGATTTGTGGGGTCGTTGATGGTCTCTTCAACGGCAGGTCGACTTGTGTACTCTTCTTTCAGTGCCAGCAAGTCCTGAATATTTGATCAAGAGTGGATATCTTTATCAATCAAAAGTAGTTTTATTATCTTATCTAACACTTCCTCAGATTAACTTTACCTGCATTGGAAAAATTGCCCACATCGATGGTGCATTGAAGTGCTGCTGTAGAATGAAATATACAACCTCCGGCACACACCGAGAAGGTGGAGTCTCACTGGATCCTACCACAGTTTTGTAGAATCTGTATCTCCTCTCCTCATCTTCTTCCCACCAGGCACGCATTGTGGAGCAATCATGGCACGATGGAGCACAAACCTAGAATATTTCAACAAAATTAAAAAGAATTTCATTAAAAAGGAGCCGATGCAGCTAGCAAAAACATACGGTCATGTAGCCATATTTAGATGGGATGCCAAATTCGCAATCAGGTTCACTTGGCATTCTCTGAATCCGCAAACCTATTAAACCCAACTCTTGCATCACCTGTACATTCATAACCAGTGAGAAAAGGTTTAAAAAAAAACTTCATTGAACTTGTCATTCTTCTCACGAATTTTTTAAGAGAAACATACGGGGTGCACGCAAGAAGGAATGAGCCCAAGGTCTTCCCCACAGGCTAACATGTCAGATGAATTCAACAAGACAGGCAAAGTCTTGAGAGCATTTTGTCGCCATAGCTTGTCTTGGCGATGGAAATAATAATCATAGTAAAGTCTTCGAAGAATGTTCTGACTGCAACAGAAAACTATATCAGAAATATAGCACTAGTCCAGTTTTAGCCACTAAACTGCCTGAAAATCCGAGATACTAAGATATTCGCATCGTGCTTGCAGCCACCAGCTGGTTACCTGTGCACATCCAGATCTTGAAAGCTTGATGTCTCTTCAAGATTAAAACGAGGATAAAATTGGCTTATATCTTCTGGATCCCTTATTAGAACAACGTTCTGCACAAATAATATTAAACCAATTTTCAGATGGCAACTAGCATATATAAGTGTACTACATGGATTTATATCATCACTTTGACTGACTTTACTACATTGAATTTGGTAGTATAGATACCATAACGCCAGCAGCATACATGAGTTAGGACAGACAACAGCAATGAAGCAATAGCAGGAAAAGAAATCAAAACAGAACGGTAAATGATCCTATGAAAAATGCACCTGAAGTAGGTCGAACAGATCCTTCCGTATCTTGTCTTCTTTATCCAACCATAACAACCTTTCAGGACTGGTCTTAAGCTTTTCAACAATCTTTTTTTCGGTGTTACATTCATCTTTAAACTGTAAAATTCATCAAACGACACTTACCCGATTTAAGGAAAACTATAGAACACTCTATAGTGGACAAAATATTCCCCCTGTAAGAGGGTTAAGATCCACAATTATTGATGAATTTTTTTGTTACTAAATCAATTTTTACCTCATAGCAAAGCTTTTGATATTCATTAAAAAAATTGGAAGCAATAACAGGCCAGAAGACTCCAAATTTATCCTGCATTTAAGTAAAAGTATAAGTAGAGATCTACCAAGCTATTCAATGTCAGTGAACACTTCATAAAAAAAAATAGTGAACTGCCACAGGATGATACCAAATAAAGCTTGATTGATATCCATTTTGTTTTTACCTCTCTCAAATCACTCTATCACATCTGCTTATACAGAGCTTTTGAAAATCTTAATAACCACATGAAGCGGTTAATTTGGACTAACTGATAACCGTCCTTCTTTTATCCAAAAAATAGGAATCCATCCAAGAGATTATTTAGAAAGATTTAAATAGGACAAAAATAACACAGGCATTAAGGAGAAACAACGGCAACCTGCAGCATCTGCTGACGAATATAAGGATGACTTAGTCTGTTGAAATCCCACAAGCCCTCTTTTTCAAGCTCTTCCTATAAATGTCCCAATGTCAAACAATTGAAAACAGATATTTAGATGAATTTTAAGGACAAGGCAGGATAGAACAGCAGAATATAGTAACATAGACACAACACATGAGGTACATAGTACCCGGTGCAATCATAAAAAATTATAGCAAGAAAGATGTGTTTTGTGACCAAAGTGTTGAGAACTTGTCATGGAAAAAATTGTATACTCCATCTTTGGACATAACAGACTCACTTCAGATGTTGAATTCTATGATATTAATTCATAAATCAGACCTTGGAAAATCCATCTAAGCTCCCGCAAAAGAAAATTAGTTGAATTTTACCTGGCTAATGGGAATTGATGGTCGAAATTTTCCAACCAACCCTTTAAGTGCATGCTCTGGAATCTCCCATATTCGGAAGAAGCCCAATATGTGATCTATTCTATATGCAGTGAAATATTTGGCCATCTGTAAGAGGACAATAATAAAGAAATTACAATTAGAAGGTCAAGGAAGTACGCATTCATAAAACTGAATCAACGGGAAGAAATAAGAAAAAAAGGACCTGCGCTAAACGCGAACGCCACCAACCATAGTTATCCTTTGACATTTCCTCCCAATTATACGTTGGAAACCCCCAGTTTTGCCCATTTTTATCAAAATAATCTGGTGGGGCTCCGGTTGAAGTGTTCATTCGAAATAGCTTTGGATAAACCCATGTATCCACACTATTCCTGTCCACTCCAATTGGAAGGTCTCCCTTCAAAACAACCTTTTTCTCTCTGGCATAAGTTGCTGCTTCTGATAACTGCAAAGGTATCAATCATTCAAGGTCCGATGATAATTGGATGACCCTCTAGAGAAAAGAAGAGTTAAAAAAAAGCTCTTACTTGCAAATGCAAATGATACTGAATATAGTAATGGAACGAAATCACATCATAATGAAGACTATCTTCTGATGCAAGCTTCTCGAGCTGACATCCAAAAGAAGATAAGATTAAAAAAAGTGTTTGATATATAAACTTCACTAGATAACAGTAATAATATCACCTTTTCCTTTGTGTAATGGGAAAAACGCCCCCATTGAGTATGGTCAGAAGTCTCAAAAAAGTCGCGTAGGAAACAGAATGCGGCATAAGGCCTTAACCATTCCTGTATGGCATAATTAAGTATGATTCCGTAGTTAAAAGTCAATGCAGATAAAAATACGCACATTTGGCATACCTGATTCTCGGAGAAAAACTTTTTGAAGGAGGTGGAAGTGAAAATTACTTTCTTCTCAAGAGAAAAAATTTTCTTGGCAATTGAAAGCTTAGCTGCCATAGTGGCCTCATAATCAACGTTCTGCAGGCATGTAGACAAGTAATGCAGCATAAGAAGAGAATGAGCATAAGTACAAAACTTATGGAAAAACAAGAAATTGATGAAGAGAAATATAAGACACTACTAGTCAAAAGCTAGGGTTTTCATTTGATGCATAGGCAAAAATTATTTTTGGAGTTCCATCTCCTAATCATTAGTATAAATAAAATGATTGTGACCAAATAAACGTGCACCTTAAGATCAAGGCATTCTTTTGCCTTCAGGATATCATCCTGCAAGCATGGAAGGAGAAAAGTCAAATCAAGCATGGTAGCTATCTATGACATTTAAGCATAAAGGAAAACAAGTAAGCGACAAACTGAGCCTCTTAAGAGCATGATCACTAGTAAAACAATAAAGAGGAAAATCACCTTTATGTCTTCTGAAAGATTGTTAGAAAGTGCTTGTACCCTCAGGTATAAAGGATGAAGTGCAAACACTGAGAGAGAACTGTAGAATTAGGTTTAGAATTAGCACTACCAAAAAGAAAGATACATTTGTAATTCCATTTTTATAGGCAATTCGCATATACATAATAGAATTGGCAGCATGTCTGGCAGTTACCTATATGGATATGAATCCCACCACATTCCATGCACTGATGTGTCATTAACTGGCAAAAGCTGAACCAAGTGAAAACCGGAGTCAACTGCCCAGTCGACAAGCAGCTTCAAGTCAAGGAATTCTCCAACACCAAGGTCATCATTTGACCTAATTGAGAACATGGGAATAGCAACACCTGCACCCCTCCAGGGCAATTCCTGTCAAGATAGAGAGAGGAACGAAGGAAGAATAAAAATAAGAGAAGTTCGGACAAAAGGCTGTCATAGAATTAAACAGATGAAATCATTTTGATTGGATCTTGGATTGGTAAACCAATTGAGGATGGGAATATACAAAATAATATCAAACAGTACACAATTAAAGGTTTGAGTGAGGGTCTTAAGTAAATCTAACACCACTATCATGGTCTTAATATATTATGATGTATAATTACTCTTGCACCATTTTGACAATAATACTAATGCAATAGATCTTACCTAAGTACATGCTTGACACATCAAAATGGAAAAAGAAGAATCTTTGCCCACAATATATCCAAGACATTGGTTAAAGCAAGTGCACACATACAGGCTTTTAAATTATAGGTGACATCCAATCATTGCCAAACAAAATTGACAAGAAGTTGTCTGGTGTGGGGATAGCAACAACGAACCACAGAAAAAAAAAAATGAAACAACTTTGGAGCAAATCTGAATGCATACCTTCATAGCAGTTGGATTTTTTTTTAATGCATATCAGACACAGTAAGTATTTACCCGGTATAGCCCATCAGATAAGCACATATACTGAGGAGGATTATGTAATATAGGATCAATAACAGCCTCGCGAAGAGATCCCACTTCGGAGGAAACACATCCAGCCTTGTCATATTGACAGTACTTATATGTAGAACCACTGTTAAAGAACTTCAGATACTAGTTTTTTGAATGAAAAGAAAAACATAAGCTTAGAAGCAACAAGCAATTATCAAAAGGATATTTTATGGGGAAGTCGCTTTTTGGTATGATGCAATCGGCCTGCCAGAAGAATTCATCTGCTTTGCTAAGTCTAAGGCCATCTTGAACTTTCCAACTTCCTAAATGAGGGGAACTGCCAATGACATATACCTATAGAAAGGAAACTTGAATCAGATAAAAGAGAAGAGTCATGCAGTGGTCGTGCACTTTCCAAATCTGCTTGGTACTAGCATGTTCCCAATATTACTTCACTTTCTTAATTTTCTATTTACATGGATAGTTTTGTAGTCTCGCAGGAGAATATGACTTAGGAGCACGAATAATTGGAATACTAACTGTATAAAGTGGTTCAACAGAACTCGATGGTAGAAGCATTTTGTCCTATATTAATGCTTCGATAACCAAATGATAAAATTTACTACAATATGTGATCTTACTACGGAACAACAATAGCTCTAAGGAGGCAATGGAGATAATTTAGCGGCACATGGACAATCATTAAACACAATTTATTCAGCATAGCACTCACCGATATATCCACTCCCACAAACGAGCAATTTATTTTGAACTTGACAACAACTGAATCTGTTTGCGGGAAGCAAAGTTGAGTTAAATATATAAAAAAGGGGGAATATATCATATATACCAATTTACAAACAATTTAACAGAAAATACCATTTTGATCCAAACTCTTTTCAATCGTTCTTGGAGCAACTTCTGAATTAGAGGAACGTCCTCCTCCAAAAATGACATCTTTAAATGCACTTCTAAAAAAGAGAGAATCCGATGCAGCCTAGGCAAGCACAAAAGGAGGACCTTGTGAGCAACAGACAGAGACAATTAACAGCCTAGCACTCCGGCATTCTTGAGCTCAATATTGAGTTGGCATGGATTTAGATTGCCAACTTATCATTTAACAGGAAGCCAACTATTGACATTGCACAAACTAATCATATTCTGGTTGGAAAAATTTAAGGAACAAGCTATGAAGTGTCACCTGCCAAAGATCGCGAAGTTCAACAACCTCCCCTCCTTGAACTGATTCGGGAAGTTGAACTTTTCGCCTATTTCCACTCTCCCACCTCAGTACATGTTTGTCGCCGTCCACCAAGTAATAGCTATACTCGCATTCAAATCCATGAGGAACCGTAACAGTGGCATACCAGATAAGCTCATTACCCTGATGGAAAGGACTCAAAAGCAGGCCCTTCTTCACATCCCACGACCCGAGCAAAGGTTGAGAACCAGAGACAAGAATGCTTTCCCCCCACTTGGTGTAGTAAGACAATCGGAAGCTCAAATTCACCGTCTTTACGGAGCCTTTGACCGACCCAAGATTCACCATGTTTTCAAAAAAAAAAAAAAAAAAAGACGAAAGACAAAATCCACGACCGATGCTACAGAGCAGATCAATCCAACTAAATATGCAATGCGATCTTTCAATAAAAGAATAACCCGTGTTCTTCCTGATTCTGACTATTACATCTGAACACGACCAACTCAAGAAAACTGGATTGAAACCAACACTAATGCTCGTCAAACTAAAAGCGGAGCGGCAACGCTGGTCCAGGACAATTCTAGTTGACGCGTTCTCTCAAGATTCAAGAAGAAAAAAATCGCATGCCCGGTTGGTGGGCGTGGACCCAAAACAAAAAAAAAAACATACTTCCAAAGACGTAGCAATCTAACCAAACAATAAAAAGAGATCAAAAGTTTAGATGACGGACGGAGGAGAAAGAGGGAGGTGTGATTGAGAAGATAAGCAGATTGTTGGCTGCTTCTTGGAATGACGAGTAGAAAGTAGAAACCATCAGTGTCATATGCTCAGAGGGATGGAGCCGCCATTCAATGGCACGTGAACACACGGGTAAAGTCGTCTGTCATCCCAAGGATCTCCACCTCACCCAGTCACTTCACTCCCTCTCAGATGGGAGTTCCCTGGAGAATTAGCAGAAAGAGGTTCATCATTTCATATGATCAATGGCAGAGTAGCAGATGACTACCAACCAGCCCATCTTCTATCTCCAAACGTCCATCACTTTTTTTGCAAGTGCTTGCTTATAAATAAACTAATAATGACAATAACTATTTGGATTTACATCCAATCTTATTAATAAAGAAAAATTAAAAATTATGCCTTAAAAAAATAAAGAAGTTTAACCGATTATAAAATAAAATCTAGTCTTGATGCATATGTATATTTAAAACTTATTAGTATAATATATAAAAGTATAAAAAAATAATTTCAAAATTATTACAATATTATTTAAAATGAAAAAAAATAAACATTTATTTAATTAAGCAACTAAAATATAATTGTATACAAATATTACAGATAGTTTTAATTTTAATAAGTAAAAATTTTAATAATTATATGAAATTTATTTTTATATTTTCTTAATTCATATAAATTGATACTCTAAGTTTTTTATTAATAGTAAATAATAATATATAAATTAAAAATTAATTATTTAACTAAATAAAATTTGTAAAAATCTAAACTAAAAATGTATATTACATAATAAATTTAATTCAAATAGTACAACCATTAAATTATCAATCTTTCAAAATTTATAATTGAGGTAGAACCATGCTTCGATTCTTTCCTATTAAATAATAATAATAATAATATGTATATTAAATATCAAACTTATTTTGAGTTGCATAATTTTAAATATATTTAAATAAATATATATATATATTTAAAAAATAAAAATAATGTATATTTATTTAATTTAGCAAAAAACATAGTTTATTACAAATATTAAAAGTAATTTTAATAAGTGTTTCTTTATTAATTACATGGAAATTATATTTTTAAAAAATTATAATTAATTAATTAATTAATTAAAATTCTAAAAACTCTAATCAAGAATGTATATTAAATAATAAATTTAATTTGAATATTAGAATTATTAAATTGTCAATATTTAAAATTCTTTATTTAGGTAAATTTATGCTTCAAAATTATCCTGATAATTAACAATAATAATAATATGTATAGTAAATGCCAATTTTATTTGTTAATATTTTTATGATTTATAATTTAGGTAGAACTACACTCGAATGCTTTCCTAATTAAATAATAATACTAATAACAATTTCAAATTAAGTATTAATGAGTCCAGTAAATTATTTAAGGACCAATATTTTTTAGATTTTTAATTTATATAGATTATACTCTTTATTAAATAATAATAACATTAATTTTAAATTAAATATGTATTAATAAGTCTAAAAAATTATTGTGTGACCAAGATTAACAAAAACGTAAGAAAGCATAAAAGACAATGAGAGTGAAAAAAATGGCACTTTAATAAAATAATAATAATAATTTTAAATTTAATAAATAATGGACCATTAAATTATTTAAGGACAAGTATTTTGAGAAATTTTAAATTAAATAATTAGTAATAAGTCAATAAATTTATTATGGGCTTAGAATTAACTACAATATAAGAAAGCCTGAAATGAAAAAAAATCGGAAAAAACTCCGGCACTTTAAAGCAAAGGGGTAGATTAAAATAAATTAAATTATTATGATTTATCCTTTTATTTAATTAGTCTATTTTTCAAACCAATGATATCTCTTTATTAAATCAGGCTCCATTTATAAATATAAGAGGCTAACTCTATCATGATCTAAATTACATCTCACCCAATAATTTATATATCTGTATGTTCACATGAAAATTTTAATTTAGACTGTGATGTTTGTCAACAAGAAATCGATAATTTCATCTGCTATTATATATATGAAAAATTAAATCCATAGGCTCTGGCCTAGCCCATGGCCCATTTAACAAAGGTCGGACCAAGCCATGGGCCAGGGGGATGGCTCTCAAAAACACATAAATAATTCAATTAATTTTCAGCAAAAAATTAAAATTTCCATGTATATCCTAATAGTTTATTCATTATAAATATTATAATTATAAGAAATAACATAAAATTTAATATATTTTAAAAAACGGTAAAGTAATATATATCAACGTAAGTTTGCCGTATTAGTAATGGGCCAATTTGTTTTGTTCACGGGTCAAGTGCAACTTGGGTTTGGTTAATTCCATACATGAAAGGCGAAATCCATGGTTTTGAATTGTAGACAGATTGATCATGGTCTAAGTCAACTCATGAGTCAATTTACAAGCTGGCATGCATGCGACTCTGAATTTCAGTTTTGCAATCCTCTTGCGTCGAAAAGCATGATAAACTTGAAGCCAACATCCATTTTAGACAGAACGTGTTGAAGGGAATTCTACCAAAAGCGTGGTCATAGTTAGTGATGAGGATAGTTTGGTTAACTAATCAAATCATCTTAACCAATTTTTTTTTTTAGTTTGGTTTGATGCTAATTTGATGTGGTTTGGTTGAAACCAAAGTTCAATCTAACTTAGTTCGGACAGTTTCTTTAGCCGAAACCAATTAAACTAAATAAATTAATAAATAAAAATAATTTTATTTGCATCCTTTCCTTCACTTTATATATGTACATTTATGTAATTTTAATCATCACGATATACAATGATTTATAAAATTATTATTTTGATTCATTAAAAATAATTTATTTATATATGTGTAAGAGATGAAAATTTATTAGATTATATATTATGTACCTCTTATATAATATCTAAAATTAGAACAATATTCATTTAACTTTTTGTGATAATTTTATAATTAACCCTTAAATGTGGGCTAATATTTATTTATTTTATAAATAAAATTTAAAATATTTAAAACAAACATTAAAGAATGTAATTATTAATAATAAAAAACATAATTAACATTTTAGTTACTTTGGTTGGAATTTGGTGAAGATAAAACAAATTAAATTAGTTCGGTTTGTTCGAATTAATTATCAATTATAATTCAATTTTATTTGGATAACTAGATTGCCTAAATTAGATTAACTGGACAAGTGGTTCAATTTAATTCAACTAAACCGACTGAATCATCAACCCTCCTCATACTCAATTATTGGATCTCATATTGTCAGTTTCAAGCCCGAATAGAAAACAGTGCTGAAAATACCATCTGCCCAATGAAACTTTCATCATTTGTACTCTTAGATCCAATAAAACTTCATCGTTTTCATTCTAAGATTTGGAACTTCTACTTCATCATACTCACATGCTTAAACGCCCTGGACGCACTACAAATTCATTTCGACGGTTTGATACTCGTGCTTGTGCGCTTCTGACATACCCACCAAAACTTGTAAAAGTGGGTAGAGTTCACTTAGGGCGACCTCTAAAAGAGGGCGTCCCCGAAAAGTGACCTACATCATCTTGTTTTATTTTGAGACCCCAATTTTTTTGGTGCAGGTAAATAACAAATAAAAAGAAAGAGGAACGTCTCTGTATAGACGACAACATGCGCTATTTTTATTTATAAGGCAAATGAAACATACTGAAATAAAGACGTTTGAAAATATGTTCCATGAAAAACCTACCAGTGGCACTGAACCTATAACTCATTAGGACGACGCTATCCAGTTAAATGGGCCAGCATTATGAAAAAATGCTTGTAAAAAAAAAAGTAAAAGAAAAAACCCAAAGCTGCTCATGCTTCATATCCAATATGCAGCACAGAAACATAATACCACAATTGTCCTCCACACGTTCATAAACTCATAGGTCATAGACAACCAGACAATGAAATCAACAAACCAAGGAGCAAACCACGGGTACAAGACGTGTATGCATCCATTATCAAGCCTTCTTTTTGAAGCAAACTTCTACATCCACGCTCAGTCATTGAGACAGGCATTTACATATACTTCAAAAATTGGTGACATCCATGCAATCCAGTGAAACGCACCGAAGCGTTAAAAGAGAGCAGACATACGAGCAAGAGTTAAATACATCAGCAGTCATATACATGAGGCAGAAAACCGTCTTACCTGGTTCTCGGAAATGAAAGATCCTAAACCACTTTCATCAATTCCCTGGATGAGAGTGAGATATGACTTACATGATAGCACAGCAAACACCACAATTACAAAGACGTTATTGCAATTTTTTTTTAATTAAAAGGCCATCCAGAGTAACTAGTATGGTTATGATCTTCATAGTATGCTGAAGTCGAGCTGTTTCCTTCAGGTTCACCATGACCAGAAGCATTTGAATTTGATGATAGAAAGCGCCATAAAAAAGAAAGAGGATTTCGCCTACCCTGGCTGTCACCACTAGACCCCACACCATCGGAACTAGCATTTCTGTTGTTAGTGTTTGAACCTTGGCTCATTGATCTTGTTTGAGTGCTCGAACCCTGAGTTGGTAATTCATGACGACAAACAGGACATGAATTATGCTGAATTAACCAAGGCACTATGCAGTCTGAATGGTATATATGCTTACATGGCATCTCCCTTGCTTCAGCACCCAGTTCAAATTTTTCCTTACAGACAGGGCAATGTGAGTCCCCATGCAAATGTCTTTGGTTAATTTTTATGGTTGGCATCGCATCTATAGACGACCTAGATGCCGGAGGGGGACCCCTGCGGTCATTCAGTGTCAGCTGTTCAATCAGTTCATCCAAACCGGGGCCAACAAAATAGTCACTGATGTTTGCACGCCTCAGGCCAACACCAGGCCCTCCATTAAAAAGTACTTCTATTCCACCATTTTCTGACATTCTAACAGGAATTTGACCACCAAAGATCAACCATGGACCAGAGCCATGCCCTATTCCTCGTTCAGAAATCATGGACCTTCCTCTAATGTCATGTTCACGATTCCTCCCAGCCATTCGTTGCCTCACCAGAGCAGAAAATGCTTCCATAAGTCCAAGTCTTGGTTCTCTGTCAAAGTCGACATCAATCCCAAAGAAATCATAAGGACCAGTGCCATCAACCTCGTCAAGCTCTTGCACAAAACCTCCATCACAAAAAGTACAAACTGAATCTCTTCCATATATATGAACGGGTCGTCTACATCTGTAGCACCAATGAGTGTTACTGCTGCCTGACATGATTGACTTCCAACTCCCCCTTTGAAAGTAAAGATGGTCAATTCTTGTCCTGTATAAAGTCAAACTTCAAGCCAAAAGCCTGCCCAGCACACCACATAAACCAGCAGTAACAGTTGGAGCACCATGATAAGCAAGATGTAATGACTAAACATAAATAAGAAAGGAAGTAAAAGAACGATGATCACCAATACAGTTTCACAACATATTAAGAGGCATTGCCCACTTGTAGGAAACTTAAAATATATACCACTGACACTGACTAAATATTTATTTAGAATTAAGTATCACTATACTTAAAAACCAACCATAAAAGGCAACAGCAAGAAGATAATTTTTCAAAGTGAGTGATTATAACATACATGGGTTCTGCATCGCCAGTATCTAAAATGAAAGATGAAAAGAACATAAATTCACAAAAACAATTAAATCTTCTACGGATGACGTTTTGTTGCAAGTAGGAATAAAATGGTAACTGAAAACACACACATGATTCTGCCCCAAGCAACAGCCACAACTATTTTAACTTCAATATAAGCCAGATAACGCAGAACATATACATTACGAAGCCAACACAATATCACATCTTGTAAGTACAAATATAACTGCCTGTATTTTATGTTTTTTATTTTGGGGGACGAAGATCGTCCAAGCAGTAAAATGTTGACATTCTCCCATTTGACCTGTGAGCAAAAAGGCTTGAAGATTCTCAAACTTGATTTTTGAATCCAAACAGAGATAGCAACAAGAACAGAGTATAATCGCTACGACAATTTACCCATCACACGGGTGTTCCTTCAAAAATAACAACTAACAAGAAAAAAAATATCGAATATCCAAGTGAAATTTCCTGACGGGAATTGACTAGATAGAGATCATACAGGAAATCGCAAATGCATGTACAGGGGGAAAAATTCAAAAGTAACACCATTCCATTTATAATGACTACTAAACAAAACAATTCCAAAAAAAACAACACGCAATCTCCATTTATCATATATCCTTCAATATGTGAATCTAATCCCTTGCATTACCGATATCCAACCAAACAAAAAAAACCGGAACAAAAATTTCCACAGATCGAGCTACAAAAAACAAATCCTAATCATAATCGCGCCAATTCCCCCGCATGAGCAAGGAAAACAAAACAACCAGCCGCATTACCATCCAAAAAATACGAAAAAAAAAACAACTGCCATCAATACCTTGACCACCCTTAACACAACCCTCTTAGAAACCATCGCATACATAGATCGAAAAGAAACGCGGCGGCTGAAACCCTAGCCGGTGACTAGGGCGGCCGACGCCGGCGACGAGGGGGGAGGGTCGGCTGGTAGTGGAGGGGAGGGAGAGGAAGAGGGAGATCGGAGTTTGGCATTTTATGAAGAGGAAAGTTGGGATCCATCCAACCATTGTGGGCCTAGCCCACCTTCCAAACAGCCCAGGCCCATCACTGCCATTCTTTTGTGGACTTATCATTATTGTCTCTTCCCCTCCCTAGGTCCACATCTTATCCCCCCCTTGATAGGCATGGAGGTGACAATTTCTTACCATATTTTATAATTTTTCAACAGACAAAAAAAAATACAAGTGAATTTTAGTAATATGTGCAATGGCCTACCTTGCCACCTTTGAACAAGGGTTGGCTATGTTGGAATTATTACTTTCCACGAGAAAATATAACATTATATGCAAAGTCGTCGCAGTATCATATGAATAGATGTTTTTAGACAAAGACATGAGGGAGTGTAAGAAAGAAATTCATAGCTCGTGGAAGAAGAAGAGACTCATTAGCTCAAGCTCGATGTGAAATTAGGTGGATGTCAGAGTGAGATTAATTATGGGCCATGAATTCGTGATGCAAATCACTTGAATGGGGTGGCTTCGGATTTGAATTGATCGAGTCATCGAGTTCTACATGAGATCATTTATAAAATTACTCCCACAATACATGGTAAGAAGTCGCAGAACTCAGGCATGGTGTCAGTGGCAGAACTTAGCGTGTACATGTTAGGGAGACGAAAATATGAAGTGTCACAGAAAGCCAAAAGAGCTTCTGAAACTTTACATGTATCCGAACAGACAGTGACGACGATAACTAATACATACCTATCCAGTGGGGCAAAAGTCTGAGCCACGTATGACCAGAGCAAAATGCCTCTGACTTGAGGTAAAGGGCTTGTAGTCTATACTATCACCCACACCTTAAATAGATTTCATGGAGTTCCAGTCAGATCACATCCTATTGCCCCAGGTAAACAAAAAAATACCATTGAAATTAGCATTAGGACAGTCCACGATGTAATTGAGTTCTCGCAACTATCCCACTAAAATCACTTCTCAAGCCATCAGATTCCTCCTGGAGCACTTGAATCTCCATCTGCAGCTTGCACTTCATAGACTCGCACTCTCCTCTAGTGTCCAAAACCGCTGTTCTTCTTGCGCGTAAGACAGCAATTTTATCCTCCAGTTCTCTCAGGTTTTGGTCAATGTCATCAACCTCGGCGGCAAATTTGGAACTTTCTTTCCACTTTTGTATAACTTCAGTCTCTACCTGAGCTTGCTTACGCATTAAATCTTCATGACTTCTTTTTAATTGAATCAAATCTTTGAGGCAAAGTTTAAAGATTTCAGCATCAAAACCCTGTTGTTCTAAGTCATCAAGGGCGTCTAATCTCTTCATTAATACCTCGATTGGATCATTCAGTTCTAAAGTGCGCATGCTATCTGCCAGTTTTGCAAAGTTAATCATGTGGCCAAGAGCAATACCTTCACGGCAGTCTTCCTGCACTTGCTCCAATGGATGGAAATGAGGGCGTTGAGGCATTACCCGGAATATATCCAGGGATGAAACAACATCCCAAACAGCAGTCATCTTTGCAAATGAATAATGCAACAGTGGCTCAGGCACTAGTACTTCTGCGACTGCAAGTTCTGGATTGGCCTGACCACTTTCAGTGTTTGACAAATTGAGCATATATGCCTCAGCTGATGCTGGCACGATTGCTAGTTCTTGACTACTGTGTGAACTCCCAGAATTTTCAGGCTTAACTACATTATTCAGTGAAGCTGATTCAGCAGGATTTCCATTGGAATTCACGCTCTTCCCTTTATTCGACACCACTTTGTGCCCAGCAGGAAGAGGAGTAAGGTCAGACTCTCCATTGTACACTTTTTCATCCATCTCAACATCAACTATAGCATTGGAGCTACTTGAGACTAAATTATTGACAGCCTTGTCCTTGCACTCATCAGCATAGGCCTTAGAACCGCTACCAGCTGTGATAGCTTCAGGAACTATAGTAGGCATGTCTGTTAATTGGAATTCATCGCCAGAAGCATTTAATTCAAATTCATGCATGGAGAGAACACAGTTCAATTGTGAGTTTCCTTTCTTTTGCTTTTTGCCTGTAATTTTCATGAGTAGTCAAGATAACATGAACCACATCAGACCAACTACTAAAAAAAAAAATTAATTGCATGCCTTTCGATGGAGGAGGAAATTTGCCTTTTGATTTTCCATAATTTCCAGGAGGCCTTCTCCGTTTTCTCATTGTTTTCATCATTGGTTCTGATTCTTTAGTTGCAGCCATCACTCTTGGAGTTTCCTTTTCCTACAAACAGACACAGAGCCAGTAAAGAAGTCATGTTGCAGTATAGGACGTAGAAAACAAAGGCCGCTACATATTTTTATAAAATTCATTTACATCTGAAATCTAGTTGTGGGACCAAAAGAAACACATATCAATTGCCTGATACTTTATTTTTACTTGTTTTAACCTCGAGCAGAAATAATTCTTGACATGGAATGAAATATCAAATATGAACCAGTTTGTTTGACAATAAAAAAAAAAGAAATTAAAAACATACAAAAAAAATGATGAAGAGATAACGCAAAAAGGCAGTCACCAAAGAGATTTGGTATCATAGGATCAAACACAAGTAAGAACGTATCCTGTTTCGAACGAAAATCATAAAAAATAGCCAATTAAAGTAAAATAATACACACACACACAACACACACACACACACGCACACACACACACACATTTCTACATTATCATGGCGAACCCACAATACTGGGTAAGCAGCTAAGACAAATATACTCAGCAACAAGCAAACGACACAGTGATGCACTTCAAAAAAAATAGGAAAAAAAGGGGAGCGAGGATGCAACTCACAATAAAAACATTATTTTCATTCCGGGTGCGTCGATGGTATTCATGAGCTGCCCGGATCCGGGAAGCCCATGAATCAATGCTGTAACAGTAACCACATTAAGACTAGGAGCCCTCAACGTGCAAAATGAACGCTCAACATCTCACCAACAGAAATCAACTCGAAACATGGAAACGAAACCGCCGTTAAGTAAGCATATCATAAAAAGAAGTAAACTTTTACCAAGAGACGGCCAGGTGCAACCCATTCGCCATTAACCCAGTCAAGACGCTTCCGAAGATCCGACGCATTGACCTTTTGTGGATCGCAGTCGGGGAAGACAATGACGTACACCGAGTTTTCAACTCTCTCGGCGACCTTGCCGACCCACCACCCATCGTTGACGAGCGCCTCCACCGCGTCACCCGGCCACAGCTCCTCCGGCTCGGCGGGCCTAGGGGGAGCCGGCCGCACAAGAGAGACGTCGACCACCTCTTCCAAGAAGCGAGAGCTATCATCATTGTCGAGAAGGTGGTCGTACCTCACCTCCACCAACCTCCGGCGCCTAGCAGTTCCCAGCACCTCCGCCTCAAACCAGACCCCCACGAACCCGGGCTCCGAGGACGTCACTTCCACCTTGGCCCCGGGCTCAAACCGAGCCGGCGTGGCCGCGCAGCCGCCGTGCGAATCCTGGTCGGTCTCCGACGCTGGCATTGTTGTCTGAGCAGGGAGAGAGGCAGCGCGGAGGTCGAAAAGACGGGCGTGAATTGAGATGGTGGTGGGGGACAGCGGTCCTCTCTTGAAATGTGGCAGGCCCATCATCTTGCGTGTCGTAAGCCTTCTAAGAGGGAAAAACTCAGGTAACTCGTAGCTGCTATTTAAAAAAAAAAAAAAAAACTCATTTTAATATAGAACTAGTTGCTTAATATGACATCCAAATAACTATTCGCTTGTTAGTGCGATATTTTTTATCTATTTGTTATTGTATTTAATAATTCTGAATAAATTTAAACTTCAACATAATTTTATATTAATTTAGAATATAATAAATATTCATTATAATTTTTTTATAATTACTTATTCGTAATACTTGATTTGTATTATCGTAGATATTTATTTATTAATTTATCTATTATATTTATTTTTAAATATATTTATATATTATTATTTATTAATTAATTGAAGATTTATTAATTTAAAAATCTATTTAATTATTAAACTTAATAGGGTAGGATCATCTAAATTTAGATGATCTAGCTTTATACTTTTATTTATAAGAGTTTTTATTAGAAGATGAGAGATAATTCTTAATATTATACTGTGGGAGAATTAAAATGAAGGAAATTTTAATTAAAATATTAAAATTACCCTCAAACTAAAAAAAATCTTAATTTTTTTTTATTTTAAGGGTGACCAACCCAATTATGAGGCTGCAGCAATCCCTAAAAATAGTTAAATTTGTTTTGTATTTTACCTTCAGGATAATTTTAGTATTTTAATTAATTTTTTCCCTTTTATTATAAGTTGCTTTAATTCTACTAATACTAAACAATATTAAAAAATATCCCCCTTTTTAGTAAAAAAATCTATTTATAATGATAAAAAATAAAATTGCAAACTAAATTAATTTTGTGATATGAAATAAATAATAATATTATAAAATAATTAGAAGTCATGCCATAATACCAAGTAAAAAGATGGGCTTTATACACTTATATAGACATCTAAATTTTTTTTTTTCTAAAACAACTCATTAACATTGGCCAAAATACCCAAGCAATGCCATGTACAATAATCAATAATGTCTATATTTATTGTTCGGGCGCGGATTGACGCCCTCACAAATTGTGTATTTAAGTTGAGTTAGGTTAGAGTGTTTGATGGGACCAAAAGCACCCTTAGTCCCTTACCATGCAAAGAAATTGGGCGAGCTAGCATATAAAATACCGCGGATAAGGAATAAATACTAAAGATTTTTACGTAATTCATTAGGGTTCAACTTTAATCTCTAAGTTAATCCATGATAAAATTTGTGTTCAGAATCCACTGTTTTTTTTTTATATTTTTACAAGTGACACTAATAATAGTGAATATTGCCACGCATTTGAGTTGATTTGTCTTTGATAGATTTGGCACGAATGCCTTGGTTAGTCCCTTTATAGCCTTCAAATCTTTAAAATAACTTAATTATTACGTTTGGAGCGTTAAAAAATGGTAGGATTGCAAATTTCGTCACAATCCAAAGTTGAGAAGGTTTTTAAATTATTTCTTAAGTGATAATGGGCTGAACCGAACCATTTTGGGTTGGTTCAAATTATAAAAATGTTGGACCAAGAGTGCCACAGGTATTGGAAATTTCTAAGTAGGTTGGGTTGCAAGTGGTGCCCGGTGCACCACATCAAATCTGGGTCGTGGTGGGTCATGGTCGTTGTCGACTTGCAGGCCCAGGTCTGGTCACGGGTGTGATCAGATCGCTAGTGACTCCTCATAGTCACAAACACGATTAGTGGTAAATTGGCACTTTAGACCTGACTAAGGTGGCAGAGCAAAAACAACTTTGGTGGCTCCAGCGACAGTGTTTTTGGTGGCTGAAGGTGGCAACGATCGGCCAGATTGGTGGATCTCGAAGTGATA
This sequence comes from Piper longum, assembly GCA_032619315.1. Classification (NCBI taxonomy): domain Eukaryota; kingdom Viridiplantae; phylum Streptophyta; class Magnoliopsida; order Piperales; family Piperaceae; genus Piper; species Piper longum. Next base: position 15,278 of record JAVDBV010085741.1, on the reverse strand, counting down.
AAACTTTTTTATAATGATCCTTGGCTAGAAGTGGCAGTGGACGGTGGCGGCAAGGCTAGAAAGTTCTTGCGGAAATGATCTCAACTATGACTTTGTTGTCGTTTTCCAGCAACAATAGCGGCCTTTGATTTGGGTTTGTATACGGAAACATGGCGATTAATTGGAGGGGGCTTCAGCGGTGATCGGTAAGGTGGAGTACGAGAAGGTAGTCTCTCGCTATTGCCGCGCTGCTCCGGTCATGATCTTTCGGGTGATGGATGGCTATTCTAGCGATGGATCTCCGGTGGGTTTTGTTGGAACTGTTGAGGAGAATCCAATGGATGTATCAGTCGTCTAAGCGGCGACCTGGTCTATCCAGATGGAGGGCCCAAAGTTTGTTGCTTTTCTGTACCTTTTTGCTTCCTTGCTCAACCTAGGGTTTCTTGTGGTGTTTTTTGACCATAGCAAGCTTGTTAGGCATTAATTCTTGGATGAGTTTTGTTGTCGACTTTAAAAGGAACTCAATGAAATTCCTTATTTCAGATTTCTCCATAATTTTTCATTTTTTTGATTTGACATTCTCTTTCCATTGAATATTTTGTATTCATATTTATTTTCCAAACAATGAACGTCATTTTTATTTTGTTTTTATTTGAAATTTTACTTCTTAATTATAAATTATGAGTTGCATCCTTTAAATAATCAGTTCGAATTCAATTTTAAGTTGGATTTGCTTAGACTTTATTACTAATTATATGCATCTCAAATTTTTATTGCAGATTTCTCAACAATTTTTCATTTTTTAATATTTCCACAAACAATTTGTATTGACCATTTTTTTTATTTCAAACCATGAAGGTAATCTTTTTTTTAATTTATATATAGTTTTTAATTCTAATATATAAGTTATTCTTTATATATTGAATTGGCTTTATGTATTAAATTGGATTTGCATAAAGTTTACTACAAATTTTGTGTATCCATAACTTTCATTATAGATTTCTCATAAATTTTTATTTCTTAGTCTGGCATTATTCTCTTTGCAATGAATGTTAGGTTTTATTTTTTAAAAAATATCAACTATTCATTATTTGATAAAAATTTTAACTTTATTATTGATTGTTTTTGTCAACTATTTTATATTTTTAGAAACCATACATGTTTTATTTGTATAATCTTTATTATTTTTTATATGAAAAATGGGCGAGGCTAATTGTAAAACCCACGATTCGAGTTAGGGTTTTATATTTAGAACTGGTCGGTTCGACCGTTATTTTCGAGTCGAGTATGTTTAAGAACACGTTTACTGAGCCGACGCCAGTCGCGTGTATGAGCCACGAGGGGTCATGTGTACCCAAGTATATGATGATAACGTCATAATTACAGCAGAAAAGAATGAGTTATCAGAATATATGAGAGTATGCAGTCCAGTTTTTTTTTTATTATGTAGTTTGATCGTAGAATTAGTTTTAGGCCGTTTACCGCGTTCGGACGCATTACGGGTAGTTTGGGCGGGTTGATAGTTATAGAGCATGTCATTTTGATTTTTTTTTGTGTTATTTTATTTTATGGGATTTTTTCTGATTTTTCTAGATTTTTTTTAGATTTTATTACGAGTAAATAATTATTTTGACTCGAGACAGAGTCGAGTCAAGTTTAATTTACGAGTATGCCACCAGTTCAATTTTTTACCCCGACCCTGCCTCCCCCTTTCACCCAAATCCCTAGCCGCCACCATGTCGCGCCGCCGCCGCCGCTGT
>JAVDBV010085741.1:0-13519 GCA_032619315.1 Piper longum | reverse complement strand
ATCGGGGCCTGTAACATGCCGGTTTGGTTCACGAGGGTGAACCGGATTTGGGGTGTTACACTAATGAAATTTTCATATAGAACAAATACGTTTAAAAGAAATTTAAAGAAAATTTAAATTGCGTTTTAGAGTTGTAATTTTTAGATATTGAATATTTGGTTTATATCTTGTAATTGAATTTGCTTAAAATCTCGGTATTAAGTCACTATGCATATTTTAATACTTTCTAATTGAATAATCTTTGTATTTAAAATTGAAATTAGTAAGTCATTTAAAAAATTATTTGTTTAATTTAATTTGAATGTAATATTTATATTTTTGTTAGTTTAGTAATAAGAAAGAATGGGTTTTGCGCGGGATTTTGGTAGTTTGAAAGTTTGAAATGAGTAAAAGGCGGGAGTAATTGACGACCGTTATCCTCTTCTTTTTATCACTAGCTAGGGTTTTCAATTTGTGTTTCTTCTTTGCGCACTCCGACGAGGAGGGCGGACGACTTCGATTCACAAGGTTCAACAACAATGGAGGATGGTTTCCCTTTGCCTCTCGGCGACTCTGTCGGCGACGCCATTTCCAGGGTTCGATTCGCTCCCCGTTCCAACCATCTCCTCGTCTCCTCCTGGGACTCTGTACGTCTCCCCCTTCTCATCTCTCTCTGATTGTATTTCAAAGCGACAAGTTTTGTTTTTGTTTTGTTTTTGTTTTGGGAATGTAGGGTCTTCGGTTGTTCGATGCAGAGCAGTCGGTATTAAGGCTACAAGTTCCCTCCACCGCCGCGGTTCTTAATTGTTGCTTCCAGGATGAGCATGTCGCGTTTAGCGTCGACACGGATTGTTTCGTGAAAAGGTCTGTCTTCTTCTTCTTTTGGATCTTTGTTCACTTTTTTATTCTTTTCATTAGAGTTTCCAGTACATCGTGTTGGTTCTGGATGCGATGTCCTGGCAAAAATAAGGCCGCTATTTTGAATTTGTTTACAGATATGTCATTTCTCTGAATTTTCGCGCTTGTTTTGCTAAGTTCCATGCCAATTCATTCATATATAGGTACGACTTGTTGTCGGGAACTGGAATTTCTGTGGGGAGTCTTGATTACTTGGCGACGTGTGTGGAGTATTCTGATTCAAACAGTAGGTTACTGGCCTTTCTTTTTTCTTCGTCAAGCACTGTATAGAATGATAGGCACGGATCAAATTATGTCATAAGTCACGTATTTCACTAGCTTCCCACTGATATGCGTTTCACTATGTAGATCTTCTTGTTACGGCTGGCCTGGATAAAAAAGTAACATTGTGGAATCTTGATGCTGCTAGTCAAAGCGCGCAGCATTCTATAGCAGTTGCCAATGAAGTGGAGTCTATCACACTTTGTGGTGTTAAACTATTAGTTGCATCTGGCACTAGGGTTAGTATTTTTGACGTGAGAAATATGGGAGAACAAGTTGAAACACTAGAGTCATCCTTGAACTGTCGGATAACTTGCATTACATCATTTCCTGATTTCCAAGGTATTTTTCAGTACTTTGTTATTGTCTGCATCTATTATGCTTAGGTTTTTTTTTTCAAATTATGAGGGCCCCTCTTTGAAGATAGGGAACAGGAAGCAGAAATTGATGAAAGGTTTAGAAAGGGCATTCAATTATTTTGAGATGACTGGTATTACTTTGTCCGTTAATCATGAAGGGAGCTGTTCTTGCTCAGACGTGGTTTTCAATATAAGGCCTCAAGGTCTTTTGTAAGATTAGAGGATACGGTGGATCAAACTTCCCTGATTTTTTGGGAATTTTTATAATTATTTTTCTTATGATGAGAATGTTGGGCCTTTCATTTTAGTCGACTGTACATTTTTATCTTCATTTTCAAGCTTCTCGAAGACCAAATCTTGTTAATAATTTAGCTATGTTTGCAGGTTTTGCTGCCGGCTCTGCAAATGGACGAGTTGCAGTGAAATATCTTCTTTATCCACCCCGTTTAAGTGAATCCGGGTTTGTATCCGAATTCTTTTTATAGAGCCATATTAAAATTGTCTGCAAGTACATTTACATATTTTAAACGGGAAGCTGCAATAACGATTAATACTGTTTGAAATTTCATTTACCTTTGCGACACATGTAATATAGGCCGTTAGTCATGAAGTGCAGATAGTATTTTTAGCTTCTTTTCTTTGTTAATATATAGCATTAATCTATATTACTGATTATTTGATTCAAATTTATATTTACATTCTAATACATGAGTGCAAGTCTTTTTTGTTATTTTAATAAAAAAAAATTGTTAACAGCTTTATTTTCCACTGTCGACCAAAAGCAAAAAATCGAGATTCTGAACTAGCTTCGATAACGGACATTATTTACCATCCGCGGTAACTAATCCCAAAACCACATCCCCTACCTTCTATTTCAACAGTATCAATCTTTGTTGCTGTACTGATGATTAATTTGGCAGGTATGGCACCTTTACAACTGCAGATGAACAAGGACACGCTATTATATGGGATGGCCATAGTAAAAAGCGTATATACGAGGTATTGCCTGCCCTTTAGAAATCGCCTCCCTTGATTTATTTATTTATTTTGGAAAACCAAATATATGATATTGTTGTTGTAGCTGAGAAAGTTTTGCAGTTTTTACTATGTTTTCACTAGTAAAATAGAATTCCATGTTGTTGTACGTTTACCAAGCTAATTTAAGTCGTTTTTTTGTTACAAAATGCAATTTTTTTACTGCGTGTGAATAGTTAAAATGTTGATCTTGTTGAAACTCAGCTTGGGGGAGGAATCTAACTATCACTTGAATCGTTAAAATTAGAGGTCCGTTCTGATGGATGCATGACTGTTTTACCATACCACCATGTTTTGGTGGACAGGTGAAAATTGTTTTTATCCCTAGAAATATGATGAAACTTGGGTTTACATATTGATAATACCAAACATCTAGGTATGAATTCGGATGGATGCCAGTACATCCTTATACGCTTGTCATCCGATTTGGAAAGTTTACTTTGGACTTAAGTATCACTGTTACTCTTTTTTGTCTTTCTTTGTTTGGTGGGCTTGAAGTCATACCGACTGTGCCTGGACCAAACTTGTTACCTTGGAAAAATTATTTTTCAAATTCTGCTCACTCAAGTGCAAAAATTGTAAGGATGTTTATCTTATTTTGATAATCTAATCGGATACTACTTCCATTGACCTTGTATTCTTCTGTTGCAGATTTTGATTGTGCCTGTCGTGAACCTGATCCTATATTTAGTGTTCACGTTTTGGTTGTTCTACATTTTTCCAATTTATTTTGTAATAAATAAAGGATTTAAGCCCTTTATGATCTTTTGTGCATTTAATATTAATGTCTCGAATATCATATTTAAGAAACTTATTTCATAACCTTTTTTACATTTTTCAGTTTCCAAAGTTCGGCTCCAGTGTTGTATCAATGCAATATTGCCATGATGGTCAGCTTTTGGCGATTGCAACAAGTCTAGCTTGTCAATATGCTTCCAAAATGTTAGTTGTTCCATTCACATTCATATTTCTATTAGTTGTTTATCAAGATGAGTCCTGTTTATTGGGTTTTTTACAGACTGTATGAAAATTGAAACATATTGCTAACCTATGCTTTTCAGTGAAAAGGCTCCTCAAGTATTGGTATACAAAGTAAATGAAATGGTTGTTACGCCTGTTCGTGGTGAATCCATATTAGACAACTGGAACTAAGCACCTCAGGTTTTCCTTTTCATAAATCTCCAAGCGCAATTTATTTTAATATTTTAAATGAACATTTTGTCAAATTGAAAAAATGTGATACAATTGAAAAATATCTTATTTAAAGTTTATTATTGCTATAAAAAATTAGCAGTCTATTTTTTTGAGTATAGTCCATACGGTTAACTTGTAAATCTTACTCACAGCGTGGTTGTAATTCAACTTTTATTGCTTCTGTGATACGTCAACACCTTTCCTTTCGGGGAGGCTTTCTTATTCATGTCAATCTTTTGGCCAAAGTAAGATCATAATCCTTTTCCTTAATACTAGTAGATAGTTTTTCATTTTTTGTTCAATTTAGTCATTGGAGCCCTCATATGTAAAATTTGCTGATATTTGAATTTTTTACCATTACATTTTTCCCTATGATTTTCGCCATTTGTAGAGAATGTACTTTAAACTACTATTGTGAATGTGGAACACTTTTGGTGAAGTTTATTGTTCTGAAGTCTGAAGACATTAGAGTGCAGCATAGGGCGTACTAGTTTGTAAATTAATTGCACCTCTTATTAGTGTGTGATTTGTTTGCGATTAACATCATGAATTTGTATGCAAGTTCTTGTGACTCTCATTCTACATATGTACCATTTTCTCATAATACATATCCATGCTTAATTTAGTGAAATGTTGCCATGATTTTCTGTGCACTATGGATTTTTTGCATTGTGCTAAGTATGTGTAATTTTTTATTAATTGGCTCATTCAACTTTTATGAGCTAAATGGTTCAACTCATTGACCAACTTCTTGAAGCCTTAGTGTATGTGTGATTCTTTTTTGTACCACAAATAAAATTGTTGACTGTGGCATGCATTTGCCATAATTTTGTGTATTATGGATTTTTTGCATTGAGTAAAGTATATGCAATCTTCTATAAAGTTGATTAATTCAACTTTTATTAGCTAATGGTTCGGATTCAACGATTGAAGAATGCACAGTGTGTTTTTTTGAGGGCGGACCGGCATTGGTTGGAGTGCTAAAGAAGCTGATTTATTAAATTGGGTAATCACGAATTTTTTAATATATTTTTTACTTTATAAGCCTATCGGATCCTTTGCTGCAGTAAAAATACAGAACCACTGATATAGTTATAACTATGGCAGCTTTTGGCAGCTGGCGCGATGGGTTTAGGGTAAGGTTGAGTGGAAGACTTCATTCCGTAGACGTTGTGGTGTCTCCGATTTGTTTCTGTGGTTCTCACCAGATGGAACTGGAGTGATTTTCTGTTGGGCATCGAAACTGTGGTTGTCCCCAGATGGAAGTGGAGCACCGAAACCGAGATGATGCTTTCATTCCACCATTGATCTATCTTCACGTCTCAATGCATGTGGCAATTGTGTGTAAATTTATTTTATGGTTTATATCGGTGAGTTTATTACGTAAATTATTAGTATCTTTTTTTTTGTATTTTTAAAATTTTTATTGTGTGAATTAGAAAGTATACCAAAAAAATGTGCATGCTGCCGGCACGGCCCATAAGCGTCATTTAGGGCCTGGCGAGCTGGGCCTACCGGACCAGATCAAACCAGACCTGGCCGGGTATGGTATTTTACGCTATTTTGATAGATCTTTTATTTTTTCTGTTCTGAATTTATTTTTGTTATTTGTTTTTTTATCTTATTTTGATCTTATTTCGAAATATTAAACATTTATTTGATTGCATTTGGGAAATCGTTGGGCTCTCCTTTGGTGAGGCGGCAACGGACTCTTCCAATAGGATCCCCCAGCCCCGAGGAACAATGGGCTTTTTCCTAAGAAATATAATTAGTTACTAGTTTCTGGGAGAGCCCTTGAACTATCATTCAAAAAAAAAAAAGAATTGTACTAAATGGAACTGTAAGCACGTACTGATAAGTAATGCATAGAATTTATCTTAAAAAAGCGTAGAGTAATCATAATTCACAAGTATAATAAATAAACTGACTTTTAAGGAAAGGTGCCTGTTCTCCTCTTTTCTTGAAAAGCCGATTTTTCATTGGAATTTTTAAATGGACGTGATCATGGAAAGCCGGTTGAAGTCTCTGATATGGTGATCACTGCGTTGCTGGTCTTTCAATGGAAAAACCTAAATCTTGCTGGTGTAAAGATGATGAATTAGCGTGGAGAGCAGATCTAATCTTTTCAATTATAAGCAGTTGGTGGAAAATCAGGAGGGGTCGATGTCGTCCCATAAAATAAAGCAATCAGTAAAAAAGATTATTATCTTTAAACAACAAAATAACAAAAAGATAGACTAGACAAAATGCTATGAAAAATAAAGGAGAAGACCTTTTCAAGAAGCTATGAAGTGCGAGAAAATTGGAGGGGACACATTGGAGCAAGGCTTAATTGTGAAGAAATAAGAAGCCTTTTTTTTCCATTTTCAATGAATGTCCTCGAATTCATCAATCTTGACGGCTTTTATAGCCATTTCTCCAATTTTGACCATTTCTAAAATTACATTTTTAGTCCGACAATGCGATTGATATTAGATATGCTTAACATCCTATCTATTCCTAACTATACGTGAATGTTCTACATTTGCATTACACTACTGCGTGTATATCATTGACTAAACATGCTTCCCATATTTTATTGGCCTCCAAGTATGCATGTGTATCATTGACTAAACATGCTTCCCAGATTTTATTTGCCTGCAAGTATAGCTCCACTTACGTATGGTGCTTCATTAAGCCCTATGATCAGTGGTTAAGAAATTGTGTATACATGAGCTTGTTGGAGTCGCTATGATGCGCGACCACTTCCACTCCATCTCTTGCGCTCGTCGCATTTCTCCCAGCTGGTGTAAAATAAATTTTAGAATGTTAGCACATTTTGCTTTATTCATTTGTAAACAGTCGAAACTAAAATGATTGAGAAAAACTTGTCTGCATCATCATAGCCATGCTAATTTTTCAATGTCTGATAATGAATCAGGAAGTTTTTCTTTCGACAAGCAAGAATGTGTAATCAAAATAAATTAAGTGCTTGTTTGGTGCATAAAGTGATGAGTTTCTTACTCTGCCATCCCTAAGATTAAATATTACAGAATCGCCTGACAATCGAACTGGACGCATGGGAGATACCTGCTTGAAAAAGAGAGAAAATGATTGACATGCTCAAGAATCAAGAACCAAGTAGCATAAGACTCTAAGCATCAAGATGGGTCACCTTATCATCACAAATTTCGTTTTGTGAAATCAAATTCTGTGCAGATTGATGTAATGCCTGATATGAGCAACCCAACTTGTTCAAGTCACTTTTTCCTTTCTCATGTTGCCTTTCCATGCCCATAGAAAATGAGAATGGAGAGAAATAGTTCTTCCATTTCCACACCCTCTCCTCCAGGTATCTCAAATAAACGTTTCCATCAGAACCAATTAAAAAGAGTTGAGTACTATCAAAAGATGGTCCTGGGGCACCAACAAATGTGACATCAGGACTAGGTGTTCCGTGTTCGATCCATTCCCAGCCATCAAATGAATTGTAGTGGTACTCAATTAGGCCACCATCTTCAGAGAACATAAACAGAGACCCTGTTAAGGATACCAACGAGGGCCTCATAGTGGTTCCAGGAGATCTGTACAGAACTAGATGAGGTGATTGATTGTGTTGGTGCCATACACCTGTTACTTTGTTATATTGATAAAGTCTTCCATTTCTTCCGGTGACGAAAACTACATTTGATCTGAACGTTTCTTGGTCCACTATGTACGCAATTTTAATGTTTGGAGGTGCATGGCAGTTCTTCCACTTGAATTTTCTCAAAGCTACCTGTAACAAATGAACGTATATCAGACGTCACTAATACTCGAGAAGGACATGAAAGTTTAAAAATAGAGCATTCCATCATATATTTAATTTTTGTGCAAGACAAATTTTCAAGGCAGGATATAAGCTAATCGAAAACCAATGCAAAGCTGCTGAAAATAACTCAACTAGAAACTGAAACAGTCTTCCAGTTTTAGTGACGAAAAATAGAGAATCTTCTTCTGTGACCCTTTGAGCAATACCAGTAAAACCGTCCCATGGTGCTCCTGCTACCACAGGCTTTCCCTTCTTCAAAGCAGTACAATTGAACCAAGAGAATTCGTTACTATTTCTCTCTCTGGCAAAAAGGCTTCCATTGCTGTCAACTAAAAATAAACTACCATTATAGTTTCCAAGTGCTCCTCTGATAGTTGCCGAGTGATCATGTCCTAACCAAATCCAAACATTCTCCGTAAACAAATATTCGAATGCTAAACCACTTTCTGTTGCGAGGAAAATTGATCTCTCTGGATATATTGTTCGCATGTGGAAACTACTGCTTACTTCATCTGCAGGACCATTTGAAGGCGTAGAGCTAGGTTGGTCCTTCCCAGGAGTACTTAATGAAAAGTAACTCTGGTAACTTTGGCCCTTTCTTCTTCTACTAGGAAGAGCAATGTTTGCATCTTCAATGCCATCATTGCCTGCTGGTGTACCTCTCATGCCCAATATGCAGTTTGTCGGTCCACGTTCATCGGTGCAGTATTCTGCATTCCATCCTTCTGTTTCGGGGGCATCTAGTATTGTCCATTCAAACTTGTGTGCCAGCCTTCTCCTCATGGTAACCTGCTGCGTGGGACCTGAAGTTTCACCGCCAATTCCAGACAAATGCAGTTCTGCAAGCCTACCATCATCAAGTGGAAATAAAAATCTTCCATAGTGAAGATGCAATCCAGGAATCCCTCTTGCTACTTTTGCATGTGGTGGATGAAAATGGCTGATCCAAGTTTCTTGAGACTTGCTTTCATCTGATGAACCTGTTATCAATGTAAATTTTCCGGTTATAGACGACACATAAAAAATCATAGCACGAATTTATAGCCAACCAAACTTGGAAGTAAAAAAGTACAAATAGAGAAAAATACTAGCTTGTACACCATGATCCACCTAATAAGCTCTTGAAATATTATACTAGAGATCTTGCAGCTGACCTGAATGTTTAGAAGGTTGATACTCAAACACCAATCCACTAGCTGAGGTAAAGAGCAACGAAATATCTTTATCCTTCTTTTCACCCATATCATTATGCATGCTAGGTGTAATAGCTGTTAGGTTATGTCCCTTAGGAGCTCTGTGAATTATCCATTTCCACTTCCTCTGTTGCAGCCTCCTCTCCATTGCATTGCCATTCTGCGAAAGCAATCCTTTGGTAGTAGATAAAATTCATATGTTCATGCCCTGCTCCTAGAAGTTATCTTTAGAACATTTTATGCACTCCTTTGCCACTGAGTGTTAAAAATCACAAATACCTTTGTCAACAGGAAAAGAGAAAATGAATTCGCCCCAAGCAAGCCTCGCACAGCGTAACCACGACCCAGGCTCAATGAAGTTTTTTCAATTGATGCTCCACTCCAAATGTGTTTCTTCCAAGATGGTTTTGAGGTCTGGTCAAACTCGTAAAGATCTCCAGAATAACTGCGCTGCAATATTTAACCTTAGCCTTAACTTTACGAATCTCCATATATAACGCAAGAGTTTAGAAGTACATATCTATCAGATTAAGATTTCAAAAGTCATAGCAATAAGTCTTTTTGTATACACATCTAAAAAGATGCTACATTAAACGTCGATCACATTATCAATAATGTTGTCATCACATAAGTATTCAAGATGATTAATATAGGATTCAATAGGTGACTATTAGCCGACACCTTAGTCTTATTACTTAGTCGTCTTCTCCTTATCTTATCTTTGTTGTAGATATCTTTTGACTTAGTTTGGTCCTTATTACTCTCAACTATTTGTATGATGAAACACCTACATATATCAATGAGAATACACACTCAAGCTAACTTTGGCACCTGAGTTTCAGTGACCAGAAAATTGAAAAGGATCTCTAGCTAAAAGTAACAGTAATTACCTCACTGTGAATACCACACCAGGTCTAACAATATCGGCACCTACTAATGCAGCAACATTTCCACCTGGGGGGCGCCCATGATTTATCCACCTAATTATTTCATTTCAAAAGAAAGCAGTCAAGCTAACTGTGTTACTGGAGGCTGTCCTAAATAGGAAATTCAATTCTTTTATTGTGGCCGTACTCAGAAGATAGAAGATCAAGAAGCTCTATTAAAAGTCCATTTGTTGTTGCAAAGAATAGCCTCCTGCATATCAAGGAAATAAAATAAAGTCATTAATTTTGTTTTTTTTTTTTTTTTGGTGTGTGTGTGATGGAATAACTATAGCTTCGGCTGCCTGACATATCCAAAACACATGATCGTGCGAAGACATAGGGTTACAACCTGCACACAGTTTTTCTTAGGTAATCAATGTATTTGACTTTAGGTCCAATGTTAGTTTCTTGCAAAAGTTCATCTTTTTCAATTTATAAATTTCCCAACAATGTAAGCCTACTTGCTAATAACTTTTGTACATAAAAAGGCAGAAGGTCCAGGTAATTAATTATACCAAATTCATCTTTCCAGACAAAAACCATTGAAAGAAGCTTTGATTGATCTGATTGATCAATCAAAGCCAAGTGCATCTAGCCACAAAACATGCATTCATATTACTCAAAACATCATAACCTGCATTTGAGTACTCACTCCCCATCATGTGAAGCAAGACCAGATTTTATCTTCAAGGAAGAGTTCGTGTCGACATCTGAGGGAAGCTTGAGTTCTGACCAAAGTGGTTGAGAATTTTCTCCTAGCTGCAACTGAAGGAAAGCAAAGAGGATGGAACCAAGCAGATGCGAACAAATGGAAATCAACGAAAATCTTTGAGAGTAAGATTATAATAGTGCTCTAACAATATCCAATGATGAAAAGCAAGAAGAGGTCTATCTGACAATGGTTCGACAGCATTTATTTTTCTCGAGTATTTTACCTGGTACAAAGTTCCGACTTCGGACAGTGTCAGAATTGTCTGTTTGATAATGAAAAGAGATACCGCACGTCCCACAGTGATAGGCAATTCATGGGGCGCAATGACCCATTGAACTCCATTCCAAAACCTCTCATAGATGGAGCCACTTTCACCAGTGATCCAGATAGAGGTTTCTGACATCTTAGTCAGAGATATTCTTTTCCTCAAAGGCAAAGCAGGTTCAGAAATCTCCACTTCTTGGGTTTCTTCGACACCCTCAGAATTGCAACTGCTGTTTTTAGATTCTTCATTCTGCTTGATTGGTTCAATAGAGCCCACTTTAGTGCACTTGCCATTAACACAAGACTCTAACTCAAAAGGGAGCTTCATCTCCACCCATCTCTTGGACTTTTCTTCAAACATCCAATACCTGCCTGTTCTCTGCTTAAACTTCACGTTAGGCTTCTGATAATGATCCTGTGGAGACCATGAGAAGCCAGAAACAGAGCAGCAAACAATCATCTGGGCTATTAATGGCATAACCCAGATCAGAAATTTATAGAACAACCCAGCCATGAGCATACTAGCACTAGACTCTCGGAAACACTCGTACAACAAAACAACTATCCTCCTCCATAAAGACTAGATTTAGTTTGAACCAAGAACAAGTATCATCACCTATTGAATGATAAATATCTGAAGCACAGCTAACAGATGAACGCGCACAAAATTTTCGTTATATTGGACTTGAAAGGCTATTTTCAGTGATGATACATGCGGTGATGTAGTTTGTTACGAATGGCAAGAAGCACACCAAACTAGAACAGAGAACGCTACCAAGTCAATCCAACTCTTGCCACATGGTGACCTTTTCTAGTGATTCTAACAAGATAAACAGACCCAACTTTGTGTCGATCGATGTGTTTACTTTATTCCTAGTCGTGGAAAGATCACCCACTTGCTCCTCCAGTGCTGATATCAAATGGGTCATCAGATTCACGAAGTATAGCGTTCCGTGTTCCACAATTGAAAGCGGTGTTTGGCTAAGACGTCTCACCTAACAAGCGTCTCAAAAGCTCAACTGCTGCCCAAACTTGGATACCAACCGAAACCGGTAGCCAATCTAGTGCTCACAAGAATCCGGCGGTTGCTAGAATCTTTTTTCCGCTATGGCCCATTTGGGAGGGAGATTCTTAAGTGTCTTGGGGCCATTGCTGTCGAGATGGATCTGAAATCATATCCATGAGGAATAGGTGAACGAATATAAGGTATATATAAGCATCCCAATCGAGCTGTGCAACTTTGAAGATTTTTGTTACCGTCAAATCTGAAATCATATCTATGATGAATGACTGAAGGAATATAAGGAAAAGGCATCCCGATTCCTAATTGGGTTGCGCAGCTTTGAAGATTTTTTTTAATGTCAAATCAAATGAGGTTATCATTAGCAGGCTGAGGTCTTTGCAAATAAATATTAAGTTATTTAAGCTGACATACGAGGCCTCAAAGTCTCACCTCCAACTTCCAGGCTTTTCCAAAGTTTGGTGAACTGTAACATAGTAGAGATGTTTGAGTAAAAACTTTCTAATCCAATACACATTAATTGTGTTGAGTTAGTGTACATAAAAGCATTTATTCAATGTGAGTATGAAATATATTTAATCTGAATCAACAATATAATATATTTACATAGCAGATAATAACCTCCTGTACGAGTAAAATCACATATTAGAAGTCGCTGTTATCTAGAGGTTAAACTATAAGACCGGAGCAGAATTATAACCCCTCAGGGCGTCATGCCAGATCCAAAAATATTGAAAATATAATTTTTAAAATTGTGTTTCTGACTAATCTTATGGTGTATATTAACGGAGAATGAAGGGGTGATGATTAGTTTTATTTGATTACATGTTTTTTGTGATGAAAAGTTAAAAACGATGGTAGTTTTCTCGTTATTTCTTTTGGTAGATGCTTAGGGATCTCTAATTTCAACACGGCATCTAATGCAGACAACCACTAATTAAATGCATTTGGGTCTAATCTTGACTTCTCTATGCTGCCAAAAGCAGCTTTCATGAAGCATATAATTATCCCACTAATGACCACTTCTTACGTGATCAATGATTTGGAATCAACGACTTAGAATCAGAGGAATAAGGTGTTTGTGGAATCTAACCCGTCAAAGTCCCTTTCACTAACACAACACAAACCCGTTTTGAACGACGAGCTCTAGCCTCAATGGGCCCTTGCAGAGATTGCTGGGACTTTGCCCACTAGATTTGGGCTTCTTAACTTGACATTTTGTAATTTGGTTCAATATTGGAATGGATATCTTGAGTTTTTTAAAAGAATAGGACAAAAAAAATTTAATATTAACAGAGAGTGGGAAATTTTAGTATAATTATAAAAAATACGGGGAAAGAACATAAATTATCTTTAATGTCATTATCCTTAAATTTAGTTTTTTTTAAATTATGGCTACCTCCATCGGAGGCAACAACCTTGGCTAGCCAGCCAACCATGGCTGTAAAAACCACGAAAAAAAATAACAATAATGAAAACAATAATAATAATTTATTTAGATGAGAAAGGTTATGTGGATAGGAACAATTCATAAATATTACTTTATTGTAAAGTAAATAAATTTTTACGATGCACGTCATTTTTTTTACTAGTGTAATCGTCTGGTAAAATAAATAAGTTAATCTTGTTTTAATTATTATGGTTTGGATGATGTAAGGCATGAGGTATTGAATTATTAGAAAAATATTAAAAATATTGGGAGCATCTTCAAGTGGTTGAATTTTGGAAGGATTAGGAGAGCAATTGATTTTTTTAAAATAAAAATTAGGTATGTATTATTAGGAAGGATTCCTTTCTCTCACTATTTAAAGGGTTTAGATGGGAGAGTTGAAACCCATCTTCTACTCTTTTCTTTCTTCAATCTTTG
>JAVDBV010085740.1:0-12748 GCA_032619315.1 Piper longum | reverse complement strand
ACGTAGAGGGCTAAGATGAACGAGAATGATATTTGACGCAAGACGCGAGAATGAGATTTGATGCAAGACGAGATAGCGAAGGAAAGAGAATGAGATGGATATGGGACGCTGCCGCTCTAGGGCGACGGCTCCCGTTAGTGCCCTTGTGAGAGTTCTTGAGGAAGTATGTGGTTTTTATTCAACAGGAGGGTTAGCTCTCCTGTGTCAGTTTGATATTAGTTATTTTCTGGACCGGTAACGCTCATTACTGACGGTTTTGTACTATATGTAGGTGACGACCATGAGATTGAAGTGCCAGCCTGGACAGAGGAGCAATGAGGTATTTCGCACACACACGTGTATTTGGTGACTGAATGTTTAATATTCGGTTTATACTTTTATTATATTTGAACTGATGTGAGGTAGTGAAAAACATGATAATATAATTGAATGTTAAGATATAATGTCATGATGTGAATAATGAATAGAGGTCATAGGTGGTCTTCATCTTAAGACGCCGAGAGTAGATCCGGGTCGGCTTAACCGAATCTAGTAGCTTAGCGAACGGTTCGGTCGCCGGTAGAATTTCCGGGTCGGTTCAAGGGTGAGCCGAGTTGGGGTGTTACACGTAGTCTTATAAATAAAAGTCGACTTGACTCTGACTCAAGTTAAAAATAATAACTAACTTGTAATAAATCTTCAAAAAAATCCAAAAAATTAGTGAAAAATCTCATAAAATATAATATATGTCATAACATCACAATGACATGTTCTATAACTAATAACCCCTCAAGCTACTAAATAACACGTCCTAATGCGTTATTCGGCCTAAAAATAATTCTACAATCAAATACAAAAAAAATAACTGCATATTATTATATACTCAGATAATTCAT
Source organism: Piper longum (assembly GCA_032619315.1). Taxonomy (NCBI): domain Eukaryota; kingdom Viridiplantae; phylum Streptophyta; class Magnoliopsida; order Piperales; family Piperaceae; genus Piper; species Piper longum. The sequence continues at coordinate 11,873 of JAVDBV010085740.1, read as the reverse complement.
TTTTTATCATTTTTCTGACGTTATCATCATTACATAAGTACACCTAACCCTCATCGTTCATAACTAACAGTTGGCTTCGTCTCATCATACAGTTCATGAAATTGACCCGATTCAAACCGATGGTTGAATCGATTGATTCGCTAATGTAAATCTCTAACTTGAGTCATGGGTTTTAAACTCTCACTTATAGAGGTCATAATCTCCAACTAGTTTGCTATGATGATACTAACTAGGCTATGGAGGAACGAAAATCCACTTCATGAAATATTTGTTTACTTAATGTAAGAGTTATCCCAAAGGCCAGTAAGAAACAAAGTTGTATTGCATTACCCATAATAGAAGCAGAATTTGTAGTTTCTACGATTGCAGTTCAAGAAGGCATTTGGTTGAGTAGATTTTTACAATAGTAAGGAGTTGTCATGCTTTCTTCACAACCCAAGACAATATTTCGTGGCAATCAGGGCGCAAGTGCTTATACGAAAGATCACAAATATCATAGCAAAACAAAATCCATTAATATCAAATATAATTTCATCAATGATACTGTTCAAAATAAAAGAGTTTGAAATACATATATATACATTAGATGATTGCAAATACCAAAAGATGCGTATTTTTCTCACATTAAGATGATGAGATTATTTTATATGTGATTTTCTTTTATATCTATTTTTACAGACTCTAAATGTCATTTTCTAATTTTTGGTTAATGATAATTATATTTTTAATATATAATAATGTTATGTCAAATGAGATGATGACTTTCTCATTAAACACTCACCTCTAATGCTTACGTAGCCTTGATAGAGTTCAAGATGAGATTATTTTCTTATAATAGTTGTTATGATTAGTCATAACCATATCTCATTACATCATATATAAACATAAGGATTACATTAGTTGTTTTGTTCGATTATCTCATATCAATTGTTTGAGCAATAATTGGACTTAAGTCTATATGGTCTTAATAAAGGATATGCACTCTATGTGAGTTATATTCTAAATGAATATCTATCTACCATAACACATAATACATACCATACGTACTTTTTCGACCTAAGGATAGTAGGAGAATGTGCCCTCTTTTCCACTAGATGAGATTCTCAAAGCAAATATGCTTCCTAAGTACCCTTAGTGACTTACAGTTATATTTGAGATCACTAATTAATGTTATTTTCTTTAATATACCACCTACAACTATGGATGATTCGGTAATATGGGGTATGTACAAAAAATAACGATAATTGGTTATCAAAAGTAATATACGTGTGTGAAAGGAATATTATTTTAAAAATTGTATCAAATTCATGACCGTTATTATGTCATTGTGATGGATAAATGTAATGAAGTAAAATTTATTGAAGGATATATGGTCTTCACTATAGTCTAAGGCACAACATAAACATCTAAGTCTTTAAGTACCCCAATAGGGTGCTTTTTGTGTTTCTACTTTCCATTATTTTCACAGGTCGCATGACCTACTCTTCGTATGATCTTCTCTAGAATTTATTTTAATTGAATCGTATTTTATGTGTGAGTGAGAGATTAGATGTGGAGTCACCCATGAATTGAAAATATCTCTCATTATACGTGACTTAGAGATGTTGGCGTATATGATACAGATATACCCATAATGGAACATCCAAATTTAAATAAATATATCTAATAGACTTTATGTAAATCTATATACAAATATATACATATCCTTATCACTTAAGAAGGATAATTACCATCTCTTCTATATAAGGATACAATCATATAATTCACGAAAAACATATAGAGAATGAGTGATAGATTGTAAAAAAAGGTTTGGTTATAGTAATCAAATCTTAATCTTAAAAAATGTGGAAGGCCTTGGACATTCTACATCTATCCATTTAAATATATACTATATTTGTAAAGGCAATTAAAATTATGTCCGGCAAACATTATTTTTTCTAAAAAAAGGAGGCAACCCATCAAAGAAGAAGAACGTTGCTAGCTTTCTCCTCCTAACGCCCTTTCCTTCTTCAGAAAAAGGAAAAACCCAAGAAGAAGAAGAACATTGTTGCGAGCCCTTACCTTTTTAAAAAAAAAAAATCCACCCACCCCTATTTTTTTTTTATAATGTTCTCACATTTTTTTATTTGACACATATTCTACCAAACACCTTTTTAGCACCTTTTTATTTGTTTTTTTCTACAAAAAAAAAAAGTAAAAAAAAAAAACACAACCAAAGCAACTTATAAAGTATGTTCTGGACTTCAGACTTTCAAGGAGCCAAGGGGTCAGCGTTATCTCACACCTAAGCAGCTTCCAAAACATTTCCAAAAGAAAAAAATGCCACACCCCTCAAATAAAAAATAAAAAAACAAAACAAAAAAAAGGTGCTGCACAAGATGGGCTTCTTAGAAAATGGGCCTATGACCTATCCCACTTCTCCCGTAGAAATTACGAGCCCACCAATCAATCTGGCCCACTCACTTAATCCACCCCAAACTCTCCCCCTTTCCCCCACTTCTCACTCCACTTACCCGGCGACGACCTACGCGCCGGCGAAACCAACTATCCGGCGACCTCGAATCAACCCTCCCCGGTCACCTCCTTCGCCTTCCAATACCCGCATCGTTGAACGATTCTCGTCTCCTCTCTTTGAATTCCTAGTCTGAGGTCCGAATGGTTGCGGTCTGCTTCCGAGTTTCCCCGAAATTATACGCTTTGAATCCCCTCTTGGCGGGATCGTCTTGTTGCGGTGCTGGCTTTGGTATGTAAGTGCTGGCTTTGATGGACTGGTGAGGCATTGGTGATGGGTTCCGGTTCGGAAGAGACCCGCGGTAGGGATCTTATCTGCAACGCCGGCGCCGGCGCTGCTGCAGGTTTGAGTTTCGTTCTCTGTGTTGGTTTTAGTGGCTTTTTTGCTTGATTAACTGACTGCACTGTGTGATCTGGGTGTTTGTGGTGTTGGTAAGAAAGTGTTGTGTGTGCACGATTTGATTCTGAAGAATAATTTTGTGGGGAATTGCTGTCTTTTTGTTTGATTTGAAAAAGGTTATATTATACATGGAGATTCTTGAACTGACCGATTGATCATGAATCAGGAGCCATTGCTGCCACATTTGTGTGTCCATTGGATGTTCTTAAGACAAGATTTCAGGTACATGGATTGCCACGAGTGCCTCATTCCCACCAGCGAGGTAGGATTTTCAAATTTTTTGAGCTTGGGATGTTCAATCTTATTTGTACTCTTTCACGTGTTAGCTAATATGAGGTGTTGGTGATGATGATGATAATTTACATCCTTATATAATAACAGATATGGTTGAAAATTCACAAATTCTTATAGTTCATTATCTTCTTGTTTCAGTGTTATATATTATATTTTTGGATGTACCATTGTTTCAGGTAGTTATATTATTGCTGGCCTTGAGCAAATAGTCAAAACTGAAGGCTTCAGGGGGCTGTATCGTGGCCTTTCTCCAACAATAATCGCACTTATTCCAAACTGGGCTGTAAGTTATCAGTCTACTTGCTTTTTTTTTTTGTTTACTTTCTGAATTACTGATAGATGGTAGAATGAACCTTTTATGTTGTTTTTATAATTTCTATATTGTTGCTGTGCATTGTATACGGGTACACCTCATGAAAGGATCATTGGCTGCATATATGACAGACAATTTTTTAAAATTATCAAAATGCTGTACATATTCTAATCACGATCTCTAATTCTTCTTCTTTGTCTTTTTCTTGTTTGGCTTTTAAGTTGAACAGTAAAAAACTTATGTGGTTTCTGTTTTTTGATACCCTAGGTGATCAGTGTTGGTGTTTAGATACTGGACTCGAGATTCTGTTTAATGTTGATACCGTAATATTGTTTTTTTTTTTATTTGTATCTACATTAGAGCTTTGTAATTTCTTACAATTTACCAGCATAGCTATTTGTAAAAAAATCATAATTTTTTTAAGAACGCACCTGATTGTTGCTGCTTTTAATGATAACTATCTTCGAGGTCACTACTATGTTCTTTATCTGGATGTAGGTATACTTCACAGTTTATGAGAAACTCAAGGGGCTGTTGGGATCAAATGGTTGATAAAATGCCTTCATCTATATCTGCTTTTGTATATGTTTCTGTTCATGTAGATTGAATTTCCTCATATCAGTGCTTCTATAACCAAGGTTTTTATTCTTTTTTTTTATTGAATGGTGTGATTTACATCATGCAGTGGACGGGCAGTATCATCTGTCCCTTGGTGCCAATGTTGTAGCTGCATCTGGTGCAGGAGCTGCTACGGCTATAACTACTAATCCATTATGGGTTGTGAAAACCAGACTTCAAGTGTGTATACTTGCTCTATGATAGTACAGTTTAAACAAACTTGTTTTAATATTTTCCATCTTTGTGGATCATTCTTATTAAAGGTTACTGTTTGGAAGAAGTTTAATGGTTATTTGATTAATTCATGAAGATACACATTCTTATTATGAGGTCTCTATGATGACGATGATAATGCATGGTGATAGTTTTTGCATTTTTCTCTTATATATTATGAGGACTCTCTGTACCCTGAGTCACGTAAGTGTTACTCAAATTGTATAGAGGGCCTGACTCTAAAGGCGGCTCTCTAAAAAATAAAAATAATGAAAAGATGAAAAGAGGAAAAGGTGGAAAAGTTCAGATTGCCCTAAGTTTGTACTAGCTGGATCCTTTGCTTTGCAAGACTGTACCAACTCCTCAAGGCAGTCTCTCTATCTTTTTTACTTCTTATGAAGTGAAAACTTGTTTCCACCAGAAAGTGAGCTTGTTCTTATAATATTAGGATGATGAGTGTTTAGCACTAGTTGGCAATTGCAGTCTACACCTGTGGTTTCCAAGCATGCCATCCTTTACAGGGTACTTTATTTTCAGCGTAGTCTATTATGCTGCATTTTCTCCACGTTCTTTTTCTTAAGACTATTATCTTTGTTATTGGACTTTTGACAAAGTTTCTCTTCTAGGATTTTTTTTTTTTCATTTTATACACAAATTTTGAGGATTTGAATGGTCAAATGGTTGTTACACAATATTTAAATTATTATATATTTATGTGTTAAATCTACACATGATGAGTCTTTAAGAAACCTTTTGTACTTATTTAGACGCAGGGAATGAGAGTAGGTATCGTGCCTTATACAGGTGTACTTTCTGCTTTTAGAAGGATAATGCATGAAGAGGGCTACCGAGGATTGTACAGGTCAATCAGCAATTCATTTAGAAAAAAAAAAAGTAGCTTCGATGTCACAGATAGTTTATTGTTTACTATTGCATTAATGCTAATTACAAACATTTTTTTCTCTTTTTTGCTGCATTCAGTGGTTTTTTGCCAGCACTAATGGGGGTAAGTCATGTGGCAATCCAGTTTCCAGTATATGAAAAAATGAAATCTTTCCTGGCAAGAAGAGGTATGACTTTTATGTTTTCCCCTAACTTTGTTGTGGCACGACCTAATTTCACATGCATGCAGACGGTACGACTGTAGATAATCTCAATGCTGGGGAACTTGCTATTGCCTCTTCTATTTCAAAAATACTTGCTTCAACCTTGACCTACCCCCATGAGGTACAAGTAACCAAATGCCTCGAGGCCGCTGTACAAGGACTAATTACGTTTTTGCTTCTTCTCTAATTATGTAACTGCGTTTGCATTTAGGTTGTTCGATCGAAACTGCAGGAACAAGGTCAGGCTCGTGCTTCTGACACCCATTACTTGGGGGTTGTTGACTGTATTAAACAGGTGCATAAAAAAGACGGAATCAGTGGTTTCTACCGAGGCTGTGCAACTAATCTGTTGAGAACAACACCAGCTGCTGTCATTACATTCACAAGTTTTGAAATGATTCACAGATTTCTTCAACTGAAATTACCTCAACAGAAGATACAGTCTGAAACCCACCATAGACCTGGTGGCCAGAATTATCCCAGGGGGGATGGGAAAGATGAGAAGGATGTGAGCAATATGGCATTACAACTCCAATCTGATCAGGACAATTCCCGTGTTCCTTTAGATAAAATGCAACGGTTGCCTTCAAGACACTTAAAAAACTGAAGCTGTGACCAAGCTTGTTTTTTATTAATAAAAGGTCATTCTTTTATTTTTTACTTGTGGTTTGTCTGCTAAACATAAATGTTATACCGTGGCTTTGCAAATTTCAGGCCCTAACCACTAGCAACTGTTTACCATTTCTTTTAATTCATTTAACGTACCGTATGGCAATAATCCATGTACAGTACTTGTTCTTTTTGTCTATCATCTGCTAGCCAATCCAACCAGCTACAAATAGCTGTTGAAAATACTAAAAAATGTCGTACAAATCTGACATTTTGACACAAAATTTATGAATCAATCTTGTTTGGACAGGGTATGTAATGCCGATGTAGATTATCAAATATAAATGGGTCGACGCTGGTGTATGGCAATCCATGTTTTCTACATATTCGTTTCTGTTTGTTGGTTGATCATACAAGCTACTCTTGGACCTTGGAAGTGCTAGTTAGACTCTGTTTGGTCGTCGGCGCATCGACCAGTTTTCTCAGAATCACTCCTTTTGAAAGACTTGAGAATAAGCTTCAGATATCGAATGTAAGCTGGATGAGCTTCAAGAAAGTTATGGCCACCGCCCATGATCCAGAGAGGCTCATACTTATTCTGGCATAGTTCCCATAGCTGCCTTCCATGTGAAAAGTCAAAAACATTATCCGCCGATCCCTGACATCACAATACCAATGCTGTAAGAAAAAGAATATAATGCACGCATGCACTTCTGGTTCAGAAAGAATGAAGAAAAGTGATGGGTGTGTATATGTTTTTTATGGCAATTCTTTATCTGTAAAAAAATTACGATTGCCCCAATATGAAATTCTGGCAGAGATAACAATACAAGTGCTAACACCTCTTGAAGTATAGTTTGCCTGATTAGCTAGCCAAATCATTTTATTATTATTGTTATTATTATTTCACATGCATCTGCCACTAAATGAACACTCTTAGGGAAAGTACTTACATGAATTACAGCAACCGGGCACTTTACCAAGCTAATTTTATCAATATTCTGGAAAAAAAAAGCAGCAGTTGAAGATCTTTAATCTCAGACCTTGATAATGAATCACAACTACATGTTAAGAGGCCATACTTGAATGTTCCAAAAAGTTAAAAAGTATCTATACCATCTTCTTCAATCAGACAGCCTTACCTTGAACTTGGATTTTTTTATGTTGGTATTGAAAAAAACTCTAGATTGAGAAAGGGCACTGCACCTTGTAAGAATCAAACCGGCATGCACGTATGGCTGGATGGAGTACCCTCAAACAAGAAAGAAATCCACTGTGTATAACCACAGCTCCCAAATTTGGTAGGCGCGAAGCCAAATCGATGGTTGGACCACTCCCAGTGGATTGGCCGTATAAAATTATATTTTCCTCCAGAACTCCACAATGCTCAGTGAGGCATTTGTAAGCAGCTTCAATGTCCGCGTATGTGTTCTGCTCACTGGGCTGTCTAAACACCAGGCACAGTTATGATACATGAAAATAAGTAGAAGAAAGATCTGTGGTGTTGGCTACAAGCTTTGAGCATCTAACCTTGCCAGTTGATTGTCCGTAGCCAGAGTAATCATACCTAACAATTAAAGAAAAACATTCAAGTTATTGAAAATCTCTTGTGAAAATAGCTGAATTATTTAAATGTGTAACCATCCATGCATGCCATTGGTGTTTTGTAGCTGCAATTCTTACAAATAGTGAAGTGATCCAAGTTATGCATTAAGTTCATAGGAACAGAAATGAAGAAATCCATTTTTTGCGCATCCCTCCTACCCTTTCCTCTTGTAACAGGTAACCAAAAAAAAAACATCTAATTTCTACAACATGAAGATTTAGCTCATAGTGAAACTCCAAAAAAAGAAATCAACTTTATAACAAGAAATTGAATCGTAGCTAGAAAAAGAGAAAGGATGTTCAAGATCAGATGATAATACCCCATCAGATTAACACGAAGGTGGCGAGTAAGCTCCTCATAAAAGGGAAACATGCGACCCAAATCCGCGGCGTTGCCATGCGAATAAAGGATGGTGGCGGTGGCAACGGGGGAACTCAAGTAGACGGCCACAATCTCCTCGCCCCGGCGGGTGGGTAGCTTCAACACCTCCACGGCGTTTGGTGGGAGACGGGGGAGCTCCGGCACGACCAGCCTCTTGGTGTCCTCGTCGCAGCACAAAGTGTAGGAGGGGGGAGTTGGAGGGTAGAAGGGGAGCTTGGGGGAGAGGTGGGAGGCGACGGCTCCCATGTCGCCGGCGAGGGGATGAGGAGAAGGGAGGTGGAAAAGGCGGTGAAGCTTCCATGATCGCCGACAAATGCAACGAGGGAGTCCAACCGTTGACTTCGAAACACAGGTAAAGTCATAGTTTTAAACACCACGGGGTGACCATACCGAATTTTTACTTAGTACACAATATTTTGTTCAGCCGGTTAAGTTATATTTTAAAATTAAAAATAAAATATTTTTATATTTAATAAAATATTTTTTATATTTAATAAAATATTTTTATATTTATTAAAATATTTTATCATTAATATTTTATTAAATATAATATTTTATTAAATATAATATTTTATTAAATATTACTAAAATACTTAAATTAAAAAATATGATTTTGTAAAAATTTTATAATAAAAAATCGGATGCTAATTAAAATAATATAAAAGATTAAACCATATTAAAATTAAAATATTACGCAATATATCAAGTGAAATAATATAATATTTAAAATTATGCTTATTCATTTGTAATTTAATAAAATTTTGACGTATCTACTTTTTTTTAGTAAAAATTAATTATACTGGACCAAAAATATTTTTTTTATACTATTTATTTTAAAAAAATGATTATTTAGACCCTCTAACTTCTAACTCTATTATTAAACAATTAAATTTTTTATCAGGTGGCCAAACTTAATTATATTATTTTATTATTTAAGTATGATGACCGATAAACTCAACCTTGATGACCGATAAACTCAACCGTGTCATCAATATAAAAATTTTCTTTATAATTAAAAGTATTATCTTACAATTGAGGTTGACAATGCTTTTTTTTTCTTCCATTAACGATGTGATCTTATTTTACAATATTTAAATACAACATTTTATATGTTAAACTTCGTAAAATCAATCTATAATTCAAAAATCTGTTGAGGTTTTTTCATATTGAGAACATGGGCTTGTTTATTTTTAAACAATAAAATGACATGACATAGTTCAGTCACATCATAAAAATCTAACTATTTTGTCATAAAGCTAGAGTCCAGAGGGTGTTAGTGATTTAGTTTACCCTTTTTTTCAAAGTAAAAGATATATATTATCTTAGATTATGAAAAATAAATTCATTCACAAAATATAATGAATGATCTGAAATATAACTCAACTTGATTCACATTTCAAAAAAAAATAAATTTAAATGATATTATTCCTGAGAGCATTTTGAATTCGAAAATAAATAAATCTATTTTTTATCAGGACCGGATTGATGAACTCTTACCTACCAACATTGCGTCTTTATCATCCCAAAACTTGATAACCTGATTCATATATTCTATTTAATCATATAAAATATTTTTAGATTATTCTAATTTGAAGAATTCACATTTTTTTTGATCTCCAAACCCCAAAAAAAGCCAAAATAAACCACCATGTAATAAAAATGTATTATTGTAATTTTTATTAATTTTTCGGTGAGTGATTTCAAATAATTGGATAGTTAAAAAATAGTGTGTGGGACGTTATTTTTGGGCCTTTTCCCTGTTTCTCGGCATGTTTTTTGACATTGGACTTTGAGTATGAATCAAACCTTTTTAAATTTTTAAGTTTGATCATTCTGGTTCGAGGCAAACTTGAGTTAATTTAATTTGTATTAATCTATATTTTTTGTATAATTTAAACTAATATCAATTTCAAAAAACAAAATATCTCAATTTGCTCGAGGAGGTACTTGCCTCTTAATTAGTTTGATTCAAAGCCAAGCCTTTAATCGAAGATTTGAGTTGAATATTGAGCTAAATTGAGCTTTTAAACAGCCCCACACATCGCACAAAAAATGCAAGTGTTTCAATACCTCCAACCTACAAACTATCAACTATGCTAAAGATCTTTTTCCCCTCCATGCAACCATCTTAAAGGGTTGGATCCAAATTGGAGCTCTGAACGTCCCTAGAGGCGTAGATTTGTCAACTCTAATAGAGCTTCGCCTTGCTTTGAAAAAAAAATATTGAGCTTCAACTTGGCGGGGCATATGTTTAAGTTGGATTTGATAATCAAGATACCTTGAGTTTATTACAGGAGAATCAATATTTGCCAAACAATGGTGCACGGCTGCCTGCGAAGCTTGGATCAAAAATTACCAACTCAATGCATGAATACAATTTCATCAACTCTAATACAAAAATCAACCATTTTCCGAAACATAGAATTATGACGGTAGTTTGGATATACTAGGCAAGATGCCGCACTATGCGCAACTAATAATACATATAAATTTTAATTTATAGATAATCTCTCATTAAATAATGAGGTAGATTATAGTATTCTAAAATCTTGGATATAGAAAAAGATATATTCTAATTGAAAATAAACTATAATAATTTGATTGGTTATTTTTTTATTTTTGTTGAATTTCGATTGGTTAGACCACCTACTATAAATTGTAGGTCTCCCAATTAATAAAAGTAAATTATAATAATTTAATATCTTAAATATGGAAAAAGATAACTTTAATTAAATGAAAAGATTAATTATAATAATTTGATTGATTATAATTTTAATTTTGTCGAATTTAGGTTGGTTAGACATCTGACTTTTATCACATGCTAGTATTGAGTTCCCTTTTTATCAATAAAAATAGATATTGACAACTTCTTAGTGATATAAAAATACCCACTATATGTAAAGCGTATTAAACTAAAAATCTAAAAAAAAAACACTCTTTAATGTGGAGAAATGAGTTAAAAACTAAACATAAATGCATCACCTAAAAATGAACTAAGACCAAAGCTTAGATCATATTGTAAGCTCTAGATTTAGTGGTGTCATAAAAGCAAGAAAAAACAATTCAGCATGCCAAACTTTAAATTAATAGCAAACATTTTGGGATGGGGGTTAGGTGGTAGCGGGTGTTGTTTGTAAGGAGAAAATAGTTATTTTCTGCCACTTATTAGTTCTCCTTTAGAATAATTTGCAATAGAATCTAAGCATTAAGATTCAATTTCTTATGCATGCTAACTTTCAAACGAGATGTTCACAAGCTTCATAAAAGATCAGGGTTCATGTGTCGCCAAGAACAAACTAATCACAAAGTAATATCATTCCCCTTCTCATAGTAGTTCTGGTCTGACGCTTCATACATAGCGGGTGTTGTTTGCCGCGAGGAAGGCAATATGCTGGTTGAAGGGTGCGTATATTATTTCCAAAGCGGCGAGCTCTCTTCTCGCTTCCATCAACTCCCTGGCAATGACCATCTCCCATTCCCTCTCCCTATCCATCTTCACAATCAGCACATAGAAGCCAGTGGCTAAGAATATCGCTAGCAGCTCCACAACGCCGCCAGCTACAAGCAACCAGTACGGCGTCGACAAGCACAGTTCAAAACTACTGTTCTTCATTTGCTTGACTCCTGACACAGCTTCCGACAGCACCATCCCCTCCCCTACGACAAAACAAATCCTCCAAACTCAATACATACAATCCACGTAAATTAACTTGGATGCAATATTGTCCAACGTCATGATCAACTTGGGATGTAAACGTGTTTGATCATATATATATATATATATATATATAAAGGCTGCAAATTTTTTACAGCGCATTGCAG
>JAVDBV010085739.1:0-33765 GCA_032619315.1 Piper longum | reverse complement strand
ATATATATATATATATATATATATGAACAGCGTTGCAATTTTGTGTATTATGATACAAATAATATTGAGTTCAGGAGCAATTATTAGGAAAAATAAACCTCTTTTTTTACATTTTACCTTATTTTTTACATATTTAACCCTCTTTTTTTCCTATTTGCTTCCCCCTGTGTGTCGCCTGCTAGCATTCTTAATAATTACTTTTGAGTTCAGATAGCATGGTACGCCGTTTTCGGTCTGCAGGCCATGTTTACGTAGGTCATGAGCGAGAGTGGCAGTTTTTTTATTTCCTCATAAATAGACATTGCAATCTAAACTCAATAGTATGGGACTTCCCTTCTCTTTCTTTGCTCCACTTGACAAATATATCGATCTATAATAATACAATGCCGTTCCATAAAATCGTCAAGTGAGGGCTCAAATAATTAAATTTAGTTTCATCCATAGTTTTAAATGTCTTATCCGTAAAGGTAAATATTCTTCTGAATTTATAGCAGGTAAGGGGTATAATAGTTTAACTACTAGATTCAACCATTTCTTAAAATTAAAAGTAAAATATTTTATTAACTATTAAAAATATATTTTGTCATTAATATTTTGTTAAATTCTGGTTAAAATGTCTTGATTCTCAACAATAATCTAGGTTTTAGGAAACTTTTAAATTAAAAAAATAGGTACGGATTAAAATGACACGAAAGCCTAAATCATATCGGATTTAAAGACACACTTAGTAAATTGAGGACAGTCAGGCAGGACAATACGACATTTAAAATTATAGTTTGATCAATTTTAGTTGAATCGCGTTCGACCATAAATATATAGCTTTTATCTTGTCAAAGCATTAAGCAAAATTAAGCTTTTATCGAACTATCAACAACTTCCAAAATAATGATCAAATTATGTGGATTAAACGTGCTCAAGTCAACCCTAATGAGCCGAATAAGTTTTTATCTCATCGAACATCAAATCAAATCAAACTTAAACTGAACTATGAGCCAATCCACGCTTAGCCCAAGAGCCCAATAATCTTTTATGAGAAAATATGAGAAACAACCAAATTTCAAATTATTCTTTCAAAAATAGCCAAAGATTCAAAAGTATATCACATATAGCCATTTCCAAAGACTTCCGTATCAATCATGACCAAATCTCATTATTTTTATTTAATGGTAAAAATACCCATAAAAAATCTTTTTTATTAAGATAAAGTAGATGATGAATAAAAATTATAATTTTTATTAACTTCTTTGATAAATATAAAAAGATTGACTAATAAATAATGAATAAACTCTATAAGTATATTATTGAGGAGGTAAAAAGATAAAAGTAAAATTGGCATTTTTATTCTAACTTTTGAACCATTAAAATTGAAAAATAAAAAAATAAAATAAAATATATAAATTTTGGGTGTTTGAAATTTAAAGTTAAAATTTTCATATTTTATTAGAAATTATTATTTTTTGTTTAATCTAGAATATTTTAATTTTAAAAAAATTAAATATCATTCACCTTATGAAATGTAAAAAAAAACAGTTAAGAAACTTTGAAGTGAAATTAAGGGCATCTATGTCAATAAAGTAAAAATTATATGAATTGGCTACATGTAAAATAAAAATGAAAGATCTGAATATATCTGATATAATTTTAAAATTTTGGTTATTTTTAAAAGAATAATTTAAATCTTGCGTTATTTCGGATATTCTCTCATTTTTTATTTTATTAAATTACGAATTACCAGCATGGCAAATCGAACTCAATCGACGGCATCTAATGGGCTTACCAAATGGGCCCTCTTTACAACTTACATAGACCCATTAAACCTCTCATCTTCATGGGCTTACCAAACGGGCCTACTCTTTACAATAGATACATCGGCCCATTAAACCTCTCATCTTCTCAGAATTTGCCGCCGGCGCCGGCGCCGGCGCCTTATCCCATTCGACGTCCGGCGATGGCGACGGCGGCGGCGACGGCCACGGCCTGCTTTGCTCCGCCGCCATGTTCACGGGCGGTCGTCCTCCGCCGCCTCCCTCCATTCCCGCTCTGCCCAACATTGCCGCTTCCTAATCCCCGCTGCCCTCCGATGGCCACCTGCCAGCAGTCTCGCCCTCTCGCTTGGGCCTCGCAGGTGCCGCCGCCGCCGCCGCAGGAGGAAGGAGAAAGGGATTCGTCCGACTGCGATTTCGACCCGCTGGCAGGTATGAAAGTTCCCGTATTGCGCTAAAGTTCGCGCCTTTAGGCTGTTTATACTCGAAGATTGAGCTCAAATAAATTCGTTTGATAAGTGGAAGGCCTGGTGGTGTTGATGTTGGTGATTTGTTAAGGTTACCTTAACTTGGATGTTGATCCATTTAATAAAAGATAGATGTATATTACTGTTCACGAACATCTCTATATTAGACTGAGGAATAGTTATGTGATGGGTGTCTATTACCGTCTATTTAGATAAAGTAAGAATTCGTCTCCTCCCTATCTTCACAATTTTCACGGTATTATCAAGGACTCCATCTCCTTAGTGATTGAAGAGAAGAGTACGAGAGAAATAGTTTCATTTGTTTTTGTTCTAAATTAGTTCGAGGACGTTGCATGAAATTAAATTTGTCTCTTTTCTGTATGGGAACAATAATTGATGAACAATCATTCATCCCAAATCTTTTCAAAATTTTATTAATATTGGCTTTCTGAGACCATTTTAATAATCCACGCTACAGATCGTATTACGTGGGAAGCCTCTCCTGTATCTTTAAAATTTTTTTTGGAAGAAATTCTTTAGTCTCATATAATATACAAAGATCACTGATGAGAAATTTTTACGGATAGAGAAAAATTCTCCAGAAGAAAATTTTTTTGTATTGATTTCTTGATGTCATGGTTGTGGATGCTTTGCAAGAATGATTGTAATCTCACATTGTCGATCATTATATATGTCGTGACAGACTTACAGATGAACCAAAATTTTTTGTTATATCGCCAACTTTCTGGATGGTGAAGAATGGGTTTGTGGGTTAATTATTGTTTCAAATTCTGTGGATGTTAGCTTTGTTTATGTCTACAGATATTGTAGTGATGAGAATTTTGGTCAAAACTTTCGTTTCCAGTGTTGATGCCAATCAATGTGAGGCATTAATTAACTGCGGCCGAACGAAGCCGAGGGAGAAGAGAGATGGCTCTCCTTTTGCAGTTATGCCTTATTAAGGGTTCAAATTACATTCATGTCAAATAAGGGTAGACTGTCTTTAAATCCCAATAAAAGTCATATTACTTAAAATTTGACTAAAAGGTTGAATATATTTTTAGGATCCAATAATGGTTGTCTGGGTTATAGTCTCCAACTACGGGCTATTCTCGTTGGATGTTATGTTTTGGAGAATAAATTGTTTTGCGTGGACTTTATTCATTCAGTTGGACTAACGTAAGCAATTTATATCTTCAAGTTTAATTAAATTATGTTAGCCGTGTCATGTAGTCCAAAATTAATAAAACGGACATGTACATCAAATATTATTTTATGTAATATAAAATGTCCATTATAAGTTAATAATCCATTAAGATTAATTTGTTTGGTTTATGGGTTGTTGGAAAATTAATGATCTCTTGTCTGTTTTACTTTATACCCATGTTATTAAATATTTGGCATAAAATATTAGCCAATTAAATTTTAATACAAATAAATTTGGGTTAAGTACTACTATTGTTGGACTATTAAGTGTCACATAACTTATTATGATGTTTGCCCAATTAATCCAATGAGTTAATAATTATGCTTCTGCATGATGTTTTATTTTAATGTCATTATGCACATTATGGATTACTTATGATAGTTAAGTTTGCTAGTCACCAAAGTGACCGAACTTAGACAATTATATTTTATTGTGCATGATAAGTCATTTATCTATAGTTGGGTGCTTATTTTTACTAATCACTTGGACATAAGAATTGCCCAAAGGAAATTTAGTCATGTGATTAGTGAAAATTCATGGGATTAATTACTATTTCTTAATGAGTTTGTGTCTACATCAAAATACAACAAATATACTTGTTTTGGAATTTTGTAATTATCCAATAATTGATATTTTATGGGATCATGATTGTCTGTTTATATAATATTATAGTTTCTCCCAAAGGTGACTATAGTATGCATGATGATGATTGTTCTTTGAATCTATATTCATGATTTTAATTTTGAGTATATTTTTGTTTGTATTCAATGGAGTATGTGTCTCTAAATGGAAAGAAGAAATTGAGTATCCTTTAGGGGTATAAAATTTTGACCAATGTCTTTTAAAAGATAAGCCTCCTACACCTGATGATTCTAGTAGTGCGGAAGAAAAGGCAGCCTATAAGGCTTCAGAAAGAGCTAACAGACTGAACTTGATGTTTATGAGTGATTATTCCTACTAACATAAAATCGAACTTTTCAGATATTCATGATGCTAAAGAATTTCTAAATTATGTGGAAGATCGTTTTCGTAAAATCGATAAGTCACTTGCTGGGACACTTATGGCTAAGTTGATCTCTACTAAGTATGATTGATCACGTAGCACGCAAGAACATGTCGTAGAAATTACTAATTTGGTTAAGCAATTAAGGACTTTAGGAATGGTTATGGATAAATTTTTCCTTGTTCACTTCACATTAAGTTCACAGCCTCAAGAGTATAGTCAATTTCAAATTAATTACAATGCTATTAAGGACAAGTGGACTTTTAATGAAATAGCTAGCATGTTAGTACAAGAAGAGACACGTTTGAAGTAGCGTGGAATTCATACCATAAATGTCATGAGTTAAGGAGTTGAAAAGAAGATGAAAAGAAAGAAGGCTAAGAAGGACATCAAGAAATCGTCATTCAAGTCAAGTGAGTCAAAGGAAGGAAAACACGGTTGATCGGTGTATATATCTTACGATTAGTGGGAGAAAGTTTATATTTCTGATTTTGTATGTTGATGATATCTTATTGGCCTGTAGTGATCTTGATATATTGTAAAAGACTAAAGAATTTTTTTCTAAGAAATTAGAAATGAAAGATATGGGAGAGGCTTCATACATGATAGAAATAGAAATATTCCGTGATCGGTCGGGTGGATTGTTGGGATTGTCTTAGAATACCAATATTAATAAAATTTTAAAAAAATAGATTGAAAAATTGTTCATTAAGTATTGTTCCTATACAGAAATGGGACAAATTTAGTCTCGTGCGATGCCCTCGAAATGATTTATAACAAAAACAAATGAAAACTATCTCTTATGCCTCAGTTGTAGGTAGCCTAATGTATGCACAAACCTGTACTAGACCGCACATCATTTTTGTTGTTGGCATGCTTGACATATATCAAAGTAATTCTAGATTGGATCAGTGGAAAGCTGTCAAAAAAGTCTTAAGATACTTACGAGGAATGAAGGACTGTATGCTTATATGCAAGCGATCTGAACAATTTGAAGTGATTGAATATTCGGATTCAGATTTTGCTGGATGTCTTGATAGCAGAAAGTCCATTTTTTGGTTATTTGTTCCTGTTGGCAAATGGAGCAATTTCATGAAAAAGTGCTAAAGAATCTATCATCATCCATTATGGAAGCTGAATTAGTGGCATGTTTTGAAGCCACAACTCAAGGTTTATGGCTGCGAAACTTTATTTCCGGACTTTTGTCGACATTATTGCCAAGCCGCTAAAAATTTATTGTGATAATTTTCCAGCAATTTTCTTCTATAGGAACGACAAATATTCTAAAGATGTTAAGCATATGGAGCTTCAATATCTTATCATTGAAGAAGAAGTTTGGAAACAAAGAGTGTTAATAGTACATAACATTAGCCTTATGGTTGTTGATCCTCAAACTAAAGGACTACTACCAAAGACATTTGAAGAACATGTGTAAATAATGGGTCTTGGTTGTAGCAATTAATATTTGATTCACATTATTTGTGAATAAAAATTCGTTAACATTCTAAGCTCATTTATGTGTTTCTGATTTTGTTTTCTTGTATTCGTTGTGCACATGATTATCATTTAATGGTGGATAACAGGAATTAAACTTTTAGCCGACATTATAATGGACATTATAATTTTTCAATTATTGATCTTGTTTGATATGTTATTAATATTGTGGTGCATGGAAGAGAGCGTATCAAATATTGGATGTACGATTGCCATGACTCTTAAAGTAATATATCTTACAAAGATGTTTATGATTTTCCAAATAGATAAAAAATTATATGAGCATATACTGTTCATTAATTATCATTAATTTTATTATATGGATCAAGTGGGCGAATGTTGGATGTTGATCCATTTAATTAAAAATAATTTATATTATTGTTCACGAATATTTCTATGTTTTACGGACGAACAATTATATGATGGATGGATGCCTGTAACCATCTATTTAAATAAAGTGAGAAATCATCCTCTCTCTATCTTTACAATTTTTACTTTATGATCAAGGACTCCCATCTCATGGGTGATTGAAGAGTAGGAGAGAAATAGTTCTTTGTTTCTTAAATCATGGAATCCGGTATGTTTTAATTAATTTTTACGCATAATGTTCTGGCATAAGTTTAAAGTTTTCTCCCAACAACCTATGCTTTCTGGACCAGTGAGTTCATTTTTTGTTGGTGATATAAAGAAATGTTATTGCGGAGAAGTCAGGTGGAAATTGGAGGGGGGTAGAAGTGGTTAATAAGCTAAAATTTGTGGTCTTGTAGTCACTGCCATTGTGTTGTTGGAGGACGTCTGAAAATTGTTACTTTCTTATTGATGCGTGTTGGTTAACTGGGTCAGATTTAATTTCTGTGAAGAACATAGTTTTTGTTCTCTATTCGTTTCTCTGAGCACAGTTTTCTGATTTTTTACTGTTTACTTGGGCAGGAGCTCGATTAGTTTGTTTGTCATAACCTTACAACTTTGTCTGTTTATTTAGTTTATCCATAAGAAAGATGCTTCTTTATTAGTTTATTGCCTTAAATCACTTAAAATCATATTTTCAGCATGTGTCAACTTTTCTTGATGATAAAATTCGTGGGCCAGATAATATATCTGAAATGAGCCCCTTCAAGTATTTGAAAAAAAAAAAGTTTATATGTGTTGCAGTTAAATTAGAAGACCACAATTTTGATGGGAGTGATTGGAGTTATTCTTCAGATCTTAAATTTTTTATTTTCATTAATTTTTAAACTGTATTTATTGTGTATCATTTTTATAATACCCTTGAAGAAGTATTAGAAAGTATCCTGTAAAACGTGGGGGAAAAAAACGTACGAATCGTTTGGATGCTTGCTTTGATGAATATCCTCTTCCTATCTAAAGATGTCATGTTCTTATTGCTGATCTTAATTACCTGTGTTATTTTTCGTGTCATTTGAACATCTTAAACCATAATGATGATGCACTTTCCCAGTTCTAGTCATTACAAGGCAAAGGACTAAATTAGCATTTATATATATATTGGATTGAAAAAGTGATGCATTACAAGCTTGCATGGTCACACTGCTGTCTTTAGATATGTTTCGAGTCCAGATCTTTGTGGTAAATTCCTTCTTTTCTTACCATTCATCCATATTTGATCCTAGAAATAGAAGGGAGCTTCCATGAAGAATCGGCTAATGGCCTAAGGGTGTAATGCAACAACTTGATTATTAAAGCAAATAAAAGCATCTATTTCGGTGTTAATCCCTGTAAAGCGCACCAACAACGAGTACTTCTTGTTGATATCTACAGAGATGAAAACTTAAGTATGCATTATTTCCCATATTCTGCTGTTGGATTTTTCATGTATGCAATCAGTTCGTTCCTTGTGCTATTCATAATAGAAAATATTTCTTTCACTTGAAACAGATATGGAGGGAAAGATCAATAGGGCCCGAGATGGAGTACAGATTTTCTTTGCTGTTTTGTTTTGGATGTCGCTGTTTTTCTGGGCTAGTGCTTGGGATAGCGATGACAATAAGAGATCAAAGAAAGGAGGCTGGTTTAAAAGGTGAAGTATAATGGCTTATATATGTACATACATCTGTAGGATGTAAATTGAACGAGGTGTATACTTTGTTCTGCAACACTTGCATTACTTCATACACTACATTTTTTAGCGGATTTCTGATTTTGCTTTTGTTTGAGAAATCACGACATTGTTTATTGGCTTTTTTTTGTAATTTGGGTTGTCATTTTTCCTGCTTCAGAGACATATAAACATGTATGATGATGTAGAGATGGATTGATGAAAATTACTTGGCAAACGAGGAAGCCAAACACGATCCACCCGAAGGCCGTCACTTGTAAAAAATGGCATTGGAATTGCTCCGTCGTTTGAAACGGTAGACGTGGTCACCATTAGTCCCGTCATCAAACACTACCTCTGTGTGCTCTGGAAAGTTCCAGTAATTGATCGATCTCCTTCTGAAGCTAAACGTTTTGAATGCAAAAGCTGCATTGCACAGCAAGAGCGTTGCCTTCTCTGCAAGGGCTAGGGATTTGTTGTAGTACCTTTGAATTAAAGAGACTTAAATAAATCATTCAAGTATTACGACAAGTTTGTTGTAGCACTTAGCTACAACAAGTCCCTAGCCCTCTTGCAAGACCCAACTAAAATCGTCAATCATTAAGGCCAATGGGAAGCTGCCCATTTTACTAGGCCATGTAAGGGTTCGAGCTAGTGGGATTCCAAACCAGCTCGCAGGGCAACTCCATGAGAGACCAACTATCCTTTGAATGCTCAAAAATTGCCTGAACTTACCTATCAGTGATCAAAGCAATTGTACAGGCCAACATTGCAAATTAAACAGAAGCTGATAGCCAGTGCCTCCTGACATGAAGTCCTACTTATAATTCTGGTTTAGGTGGCCCGCACCCGTGAGCAATTTACATATATAGTTTTAAAACATTTGTTACGTCAATTTTATTTTAAAATCAGTGATTATAAAGTTATCGGTGAATTTTGTTTGATTAGGCAAGCTAGAGAGTAGAGTAATATATATTAATTTTATATTTTTTATTTATATAATTAAAAAATTTTATACAAATAACTCCAAATCGATTTGGGGTCAAATCGATGTTGATTTTATGGCATGATAATGCCGAATCAAATTCGGATTTCAAGTTTTTAAATTACAAATGCAAGTGGCCAAAACTGGTCGTGGTCGAATTGAGTTGGCCACCCGGTAAATTTTGGCTTATAATTAAACAACCCAGATTAAATTGGGGCCAGGGATCAGAAAATCTCTTTTTCTTATTTTATATAAAATTAATTGGTAATATCAACCGGGGCAGTTTTAGTTTTTTGAGTCGGTCTATCCCTCCCCGATCACATCAAACTTTACGGGTAGTTTATACTTGCATGTTGCATGCAACATGCAAGGAAAATATGGCTTCTTCCATCAAATATTAGGCTATACCAGTTTATACCAGTTTTAAGAGTTATTAGGCTCTTCTCATATACACATTATGGGGATGCATGTTATAAAACGTACGCGAGTGTTACGTTAGTAGATTAGGTTCTTATATGCATATTATGGGGATGCATATTGATGTTATTATATATGTACACAAGATCTAGATTTAACGATGCTTAGATGCGTAGTGAGCATGCATGCTGTTGCAATATTATTCTGGTTGCCTGTATCCAAAGACCAAGAGTAGTAGTACATAACTAGATGGCAGGCAAAGATGGAGAGAAGAGAGAGGCAAAGAAGAAGGTGATGGCCGGCCAAGAAGAAGATCGAAGTTCTGCCGAGAAGATGATGATGGGGGGGCAAGAGGGAGACATTGAGAGACACGTGTGGTGGCTTGTCCTGTTGAACTGGGATACCCATGATCCTCCTTCCTTGATCGACGTGATAAGCAGCCATGGAAGTATTTCATATGATCTCCAAGATCACAACAAGCCTTACTTTCCTCCAATTGATCACAACAACGAAGCCATGATGGGGGGCCAAGACATGGGAGATATTGAGACAGAGGAGTGATGGCTTTACTGGTTGAACTGGGACGGACATGTTGATCCTTCTTCCTTGATCAACACTACGGGCATTCCTCCTATCAACAACGAAGCCATGGCGCTTGTGAGACTGGAATGCTGTCCAGAACGAAGACAAATTCCGGAATGCTATCCGGAATGTTTGGCAGATGAGCATGCATGGGAGTAATTCTTGGGGCAACGAAGGCAACGCTTCTTCTTATAAGTTCAAGAAGCTATATGCTCTTGGAGCCACGACACATAATATGCCAGTAAAGAGAAAGAGGAAGTCTTGGCTGTTCTCGCAAGGTAGTAGTAGACCAGAAAAAGATCAAGATCAGTCGGTGAAATGGCGTCTAGAGAAGTAGAGAGGAGCAGGTCTAATATTCGAGCGTTTGCAAAAGAAATGCTAATTAATTTTTAAACATATTTGGAAATTAATTTTTATTACAACTAAGAAAAAAGAATGAAAAACATCAAATTGATTTTAAATTCTATGAGTATCCTTTTTTTATATTTATCTATTAAAACTTTGAGAAATGGAACCCACTAGAAGTTGTAGTTCATATCAATAATATAAGAGCTAGCTGTAGTTCAAGTATATAAATTAAGCTCTCTCTCCCTACATGTATATGTTTAGTACGTATACGTCCGTGTTACATTAGTAGATTCGGTTACCCTCATAAATACATATTATGGGAGTGCATGTTATAATATATATAAGATATGTATATTTAACGATGCTTAAATACTTATTAGTGTGCATGCATGCTGTTGCAATATATATAGTTCTGTTATATGTAGTTGCCCTTCTCCGAAGATCACCAAGAGTAGTGCATAAACTAGAGTATGGCAAGCTTAGAGGGAGGTGATAGAGAGGCAAAGAAGGAGGTGACGTCCGGCCAAGAAGAAGATCAAAGTGGTGCGGAGGAGATCACGATGGGAGGCCAGGAGCCGGGCGATATCGAGAGAGACGAGTGGTGGCTTTACTGGTTGAACCCGGATCGGCATATTGATGATCCATCTTATTCCTCGATCAATATGATGGGCATTCCCCATCAGGTCGACAACGATCCCAATGCGGCGGTCGTGAGGTACTGGAATGCAATCGAGAACGAAGAGAAGTACCGGAATGCCATCAAGAAGGAAGCCGTAACGCCGGTGAAGTACTGGAATGCTTTGCAGATGAGCATGAATGGCAGTTCTTGGGCCGACGAAGGCAATGCTTCTGATCGTGAGTTCAAGAAGCTCTATGATCTTGGAGCTGCTATTGCTAATCATATTCCAAAAAAGACAAAGAGGCCGTTGTCGCAACGTAGTGTTGAGCGTCCTCTAAGCATTCGCGAGTTTGCAGAAGAAATGCACCGTCTGCGAATGAAGAATTCAAAGAAAGAAGCCGCTTCGACGTCAACAACAACGACACGTAATGCGAGGAGAAGAGCAACCCTGGTACGTCGTAATACCGATCGATCATGAGTGGAGTACAGAGGAAGAAGAGCAAGAGCAAGAGCATCTACCAGTTTCAGTCCTTACATAATTGAGTTCTTGCCACCCCAATATTAATGGGTTTCACGAACACGACGATTCACATGCAGGGAAGCATTGCTTTGGTTCAATATATCACAGATTAATTGTTTACTGATTACTCAGCAAAAAATATGTATTGTTTTTGATTATTCGTTCCTAGAGGACTCATTAGTTTTGTAAAGACGAGCTTTCTTTCATTCATTTTTTTCTAGTTTTTGTCCAGCTTCTCTCAACATAGAAATGATAAATTCTTTGATGTAAAAAACGGGCTGGGTTGTATTGTTTCTGAACATTTTGTCTCACATATTATAATTCGTATGATGAAGAAAGAAAAATGATTGGTTTTTTATTCTTTGTATTTTGCATGCAACCTTTGCTTGATGCAAAACAGAGGTTTTTTTCAATGATAATGTTCTTTTCTTTTGCTAAAGCTCGCCGCCCAAATTTTTCTTGTTAATTTATCAATTTTTTAAAATGCTAATTTAGCAATATTTTAATAGCAAAACCCGACATTTAGAAATGACATAATATTTCGGCCCTGCTTGTGATATAATGTTTCTCAAATTCTGAGTTAGATGTCATACAATAGTGTTTTGCTCTATGCTCTCCTCAACTCCAAGCACAAGCTTGCTCATTACAACATATTAAAGACCCAAATCTAGATAAGAAACCTTACCTAGTCACAAGCTTGCTCATTACAGCATTCTCCAGAACAACACTGTCACATTGGTCATAATCAACAGATTGAGAGGAACCCACGTGATATTCAACGACAAGAAAATGAAGGAAGAATTTAAATTCAATGAAAGTGGAATCATTATTCGACAATACATAAATTCAAAATAACAGTTGCGCAGGATCTAACTTCCTCTCAGAATACAAAATCCTTTTGCAGCCAGCCAGACTTTTGGTATCATCTTGATTCCTTTCACTGATCAGCTCCACCATCCAGAGTTGCAGGTGTTTGGTGCAGAGATCAACAAGATATAAGACAGTCTACTAACAATAAATAGGAAGAATAAATATGTCATGTAATGTTTAAGAGGTCATCTGACTGTTGCAAACATTCTTGGGGATTTGCATAGAAGTAGTCCTCTTCCTTGGTCTGTCTTGAATTATAATCCTTCTGTGGCGCTTCCCAATTGGTTGATATGAGCTGCTTTTACGGAGAAAGAAAACTCTTCCCAACTTAAAGCACCATCATTGTATTGGTCTAAAAGATCAGCTAGAAGTTTTTTATCCAATAGAATAGTCTTCTTGTAGCCTCAGTATCTGCAAGGTCAAAATAAATGAGCAAAATCACATGTTGAACGATAATGTAGCAAATATACAAGAAAATTACAGCCGCATTAACTGCTGAATAACAGCAGATAAGAAAGCACCACCTGCGATGGCCTTCTACGACTTTGGCCATGCTGCCATCATATGTGGGAATAAAAATATCACTTTCTAGCGAAACCAAATAATCAATTGCAGCCATTTGAGAAGAATGATTTTGAAAACATCTCACAGACGGCTCCAATAGTCTCCTTTCTTGCCTGTAATCATGTATTCAACAGCTCGATCAAACAAAAACATTGTTCATTAATTCACCAAAAAATGAAGGTTCTCGAAAGTACCTACCAATTTAGGATAAGTTACAGCCAGGCTTTCCATTCTTCTTTCTCTACCATAAATTTCACCAGCAGCAACATAAATTTGCATATGCTGTTGAAAATCTAACGCCTTTAAAACAAGAGTGGTTTCTTCAGGTGTAAGAGGACAAAGACCATCTTTCCTTTTAAGGTCTGAGTTGATAACCTTTTCTTTCCACCAAGGGTAAGCATATCTGCCCATCAATCCAATGAAAATAAATAAATAAAATGATAAAAAAGAACATCTATTACATCAAACCATAGTAAAAGGCTGGCTCGTGCAAACCTCATTCTCGTTAACTCCTCCACCTCTTCATCATCGCAGCCATGCATACAACCAGATAATGGTAGCATGCCCATTTCATAACGTAGGTGAAGCACAAGAAAAGGACCATTTTGCCTCAACATTCTAATCACTTTTTGGCCTAATGCTTCTATCTGAAGAGTGAATCTAAGAGCATGGAAATTAACCCGGCAGTGCAGCTTCTGAACATCCAATGGAAGCCCATTGTTAGCAAGGCGTGCATCAGTTTTGTTCAAATGAACCACTTTAAACTTTTGGATTAGAGGGAAAATCTGTGTAAAAAATATTACAATAAATTAACAATGACATGTTTACCACTCACAGAAAGAAACAAAAGATGCGTGGAGAAAGAATAAATCTCGACCTGGTGAAGATAGTAGGGAATGTCAGACCAGCTTATAGGTGGCATAGAATAAAACAATCCTTGTTCCACGCTCCACTTTAGCCTTGGAGGCAACTCTTTCAATATACGAACCTCATCTCTTAAGGATGTAATAAAATGGTCCACATCAAATGTGTCCTTAAACTCGCAATTTGAGACACATAAAACATTAGTTTAGGGGGATGAAAGTAACATAGTACACAAAATGTTTTCTTTATTTTTGTTCTGCCAGGAGAACCACACCTAGGATCAGCCCAAAAGGAGGTTTTATCCAGGTCAGGAACAATCAAAGTAACATTTAAGTATCTCGCAATGGCGACCATATCACATATCTGCATGGCACAGGATAGGAAAAAGAATTTATTCATTATGTGTGCTATGCGAGTCCGCCGTGGGATCCAACAACCGATACAGAGTTAGAAAAAAACTAAGAGGCAAAAATCATCTGGGCACTCACGGCAGCTCGCATCTGATTTAGCCCTCCATTGCAAGAGACACTCAAGTAACCTTTGTTTTTGTAAACTCCTAAAGAAAAAGTATTACAAAAAGAGCAGATTTAGTTGGGACAAGAAGGAAACTTTCTATTAAAAACCCATGCAATCAATTTATTACCAACACCTATACTTTGGCAATTACTCTGAGCTAATGACATCACAATCATAATAATGCACGAACAACAAACAAGGGATCACAGTGATAATACAGAACCCAATTTTTCCACAATGCATTCCCATTAACTGATGATTTGCAGTTCTTCCATGACTAATAAATGGGAAATTCTGCATTTCGAACCCATAATAAGAAACAATTTAAACACAGACAACTAGCCATTTTTTTTTTTTTGAAGATTATACTACTAGCAGGCAACTACAACTCAAAAAATAAATTGGGCTTATCATACACAATATATGTATTAGTAATTAGGCTTATCATTTTAAACATGCAAAAATTTTGATCAGGTAACATCTTCTTTCTCATTAAAAATTCCTCAAAATAGAAAACTCAAATGGGTGCCATTTGATTCTATCTAACACTTCAAAAAAATATAATTATATAGCATTGAAGATATAAGGAAAATTTGTTACATATTAATATTGGGCACAGAATAATCAGTTAATAAAATAAGAGATCACTGTAAATAGCATATAAGCATTATGAACAGAATTTTAGTCAGTGATACCTATTTTTCAACCATCAGAGAAGATGCAACTATTTCGCACGCTTCAGCAATTGGTTGTTTATCTCTTGGCAACGAACAAGTCCAGCTGCTCCTCCATAACTTAGCCATCTCTCACTTCCCTTGTTCACGTTCCATCGTGTTCGATGCATTGCTACAATTTTTGGAGGAAGAACCACTATTCCAGGCCATCTCTTGCCTTTTCTTCCTTTTTTTGCATCACTATCTCGGACTGAGAATAGAAAGTAGATTGTGAATCAAATGTTCAAGCACACAAACAAATTGCAGTCAAATTTCAGATCCTAGAACATCAAGATTAGTACATAACAGAAAACATAGAGTGAGTAAAATGACCTGACCTATCTGCGTCTATTCTTTTAGTCTGAATGGGTTTTGGAGCACACTTATCTTCGGTCGCCTGCGTCTTCATTAGAAGTGGAGTATTAGGAGGAGTAATGATTAACAAAGTGAATTTTTCTTCAATCAATGACCCACACAAAAAGAGGTGTGCTTTATTCCGTGATGCATCTTTTTCCACAGCTTTTCTTGGTAACTGTAAATACAGAATGCATTATTATATAAGTCCCAAATGGGAGATGATTCCAGGAACAATATGACCCACTTATGACTGTAAATAGAGGATAAAATGCACTTCCAACAATATGGCCCCTCAATAGTAGGATAAGGTATTGATGACAACCATGACCGAAATAAGAACAATGGGAATACGGCTATTCTTCTAATGCAGGTACTCCTGCACGTATGGCAATATGAATAAAAAAAGGAATTTACATTGAAATAAAACGTACAACCATCTGAAACGCAGTATGCTACCAGGCCTGAAATTCCATAAAATTTCCTGTTAGAATTTTCATTGCCATTTGTAGGAAGTAAACTATTAAATGTGAAGAAAGAATCATTTAGATAGAAATCTAAGCCATGAAGATCACAGCTTTATGTAGGAAAAAACTCCATAAACATCAAAACTACATAAAATCACCCATGCTCAGTAAATATATTAATCTAAACGACGCACAACCTCTACACCATCACTCTATTTGAAATATAACTGTTATATCCTGGAGAAATAAACAACAGAGCAGAAAGAAAACAAAATAAACTTATGGAATGGTACGATTGAGGAGGAAATTATGGCAAAAAAAATTTGATTTATGTTCTTCAATTAACTAATTCAAACTGCTTTTGCTCACACGTCTACAAACAAAAAATATATCCACCAAGTTATCATTTTGTCATAAAATTAAAAAGTTCTGAAGACACAAGTCAAAATCAGGCACATGAAAAGATAAATAATCTTTCAGCAGCTCTGCCAATACTATGAATGATGAGAAGTCATTAGAAAATTTTATAATGACATTCGATAATATACATGAAGCTCAAATTTATCAGCTGAATGCCAAATAATCTAATTTACTTGTCTTTCTACAGCTAACCACGACCAAATTTAACAGCCTCTAGTATGTTACCTGTCAAAGGCGACACATGAACATCCCATAAGTGTCGCTGCATGGTTTTCCAGTCAAAGGAGTGTCATTGGCAGACTTGCTTATACTGAGAATCCTCAGGTTACCATCATCAAAGGCTAATAAGAGACATCTAAAAGAGAAGAAACTATACATTAGTGTTAC
Organism: Piper longum; assembly: GCA_032619315.1. Classification (NCBI taxonomy): domain Eukaryota; kingdom Viridiplantae; phylum Streptophyta; class Magnoliopsida; order Piperales; family Piperaceae; genus Piper; species Piper longum. The sequence goes on along the minus strand of JAVDBV010085739.1, from coordinate 17,149 downwards.
AATCACAATTGGAGGCAATACCCCATGGTAATTTTCAGCGTAAATATATATATAAGCATACCCTGGATCATAAAGCCAATCCATGTTTAATACAACCTTCCTCAAGCGATTAAGGTCTCTAAGTGGTCGATAAGGGTCACTGTAAATTGGCAACTTCATCAAATTTGGCAAAGTGTGGCTATATATGGACAATACTTTCAAAAGAAGTTCCCAAATAACCATCCATTCTGTTAAGAATATTGAGTTACTGCAACTTTCCAGTTTTTGCAATCCAAAACTGGGCACAAGATTCATTTTTTTTATCAAACGAATAGACAAAAAACTGTGCCTGATGTGATCCTTGGTGCACCACGTTACAGGGAGCAAGTGTGCAATTAAAGATCTAGAGCAGTGGCAATGCCCAAGGGCATGATCGTAATATTGATAGATTAACGAAGTACAGATATCAAACTGCTGTCTTATAACAACATACTATTCTATTTTGCTTAACTTCTATCTTTATTTCCACAAATCCTGGAAAAGTGTAAAAAAGGCATTGGATTACTCTGTCTTTTCTTTTGAAACATCCAGGGTGAAGAAAAGTTCCCAAATTATGAACCTGAGTACAAAGAAACTGATATTCTTTTAACACATTCCACATTATTCCTGTACATGTAAAGATTACCAGACTGACTATAACATAACATTGCACCTAATAATCAATAAGAAAAGTCACAAGACCAACAACAAAACAATACTAGCCCACTCAACCTAGATAGTGATAGAAAATGTTTATGGTCGCATGGCAACGGTTATAAACAGTTTTATCCTCAAAGGTACTATAGTATATTCAATCCTTCATTTCCAAATGCAATACTAGAAACACTTGAAACTCTTGAAAATAAGATAACTGGATTATTTAGAATCAGATGGCAATTTTAAGCTAGAATCTCTCCTAATGTGGTAAGTTATAATACCGTATGTCCCAAAAGCGTAAGCCTTCATGTCCACCTGTTACAATTATATTTGAGCTTTCTTCATTTCTGCAAGTGAAGTAAGTCTGTTAGCAACAAAACCTTGAGGATCAGAACAGTAAACTTAACAAGAATAACATTTGAATAAGGGGAGACAAAATAAAAAGGTATTTAATTAAAGAATTGTTTATTTAAACATTTTTTATCCAATAGCTCAAATACGTACAAAGATTTTAGGAAGATAATTCAAAAGTAAGTAAAGGTAAAACTATAGCAAAGCATCACTCAACTTTCACTTGGCGCCCAAGCGAGAGTTCTCATAGGTACATTATCTGCGGTAAAGCAGAGCAGAGGCCTTCTATCTGCAAAACAAAAGCCTTCAACATTCCCTTTTGGACTAAATATATGATAAGATAGTTTTATGATTTTTGTGCATTTCTACAAATTTTAGAATATTATGCAATTTTATTATTCATAGATAAAAAAAATTGATTCAACCTGAACACAAACAAATCCCCCGAAATTCTTTGTGACTATTCTTCTCCCATCAAATTCATCACTGAGCTCCCTTCTCTATCAATCTCTGTTACCTCCAATCAATTCACTTCTGCTTCCTCTCACTTGTTCATGGAATATTAATGAAAAACCAATGACTACTTTTAAAATGGGTCTCTGATTGAGGTAAACTATGTTACGAGTCTTTCATTATCTAAAATCTTATACCACATTAAATACCTCACATCGCTTAAGAAGATCCAGTGTGTTAGACGGCCAAAGAGTGTAAATTCGAGATCAAATTACGGTAAATTGACCCCAAATCTATCAAGTTAGTAAACCTAATTGAGATTATTAACCTTAAATTAGGGATTTGGATAATAGAATTTGGGATAATTGAAGGCACTGAAGGGCTTGCCAGCTTGTTTTGGAGAAGGCGACTCTCCAATCAGTCGGGTTTTTTATAGACCTTCAGTGAAATAAGAATCCTCTGCGGATATTGCTCCTTAGACCAATTATCTGCTTAAATTACCCAACACAAGATAAGGACTTACTCAACAAAATTAAATAAGGAAAATATTCTAACACTATAACACTACCTTGAGTGCATCCGTTAACTGAAAACTTCCATAAAGCTACCTACAGAACATTAGAGAATACAAATCAAACACAAAAAGAAAAATCCTCCTGAGTTTAGTAAATATGGTGTCTTTCTATAGCAGTTAAAAGTCAAGACTCAAAATTAGAAACCATTAATTTACCTTATTTATGTTGCAGCATAATTATACCAAAACTGCACAATAAACTCTACCTACTTAATTGACAAAGAGCTAAGCAAACTTACCGTGCCATCATGGAATCCAACAAGTATCAAATCATGAGGAAATGCAGTTGACCACTCTAGTGTCAGAGGAACACTGTAAAAGAAAATTTATTAATTGCCAATGGTATTATTAGTTGTATCAATATCAATCATGACATAAACCATTCATTCTCAAAAATATTAAAAATATTAATGTTGACGTAATCTATGATGAAATGTGTATGTCTCTTTTTTTAGGATTTGAAGAATGAAGAAGGTGGTGATGGTGATGACAAATAAGAAGCAAAAAAATATAAGGCATCCGAAGTTAAAATGGCATCCAAGCAAGACCAGCCCACTCTCAAGACAAACTTTACTTAAAAGTTAAAACTGTCCACCAATAAGAAATGTATGTCCAAGCAACCATTTTAACCATTACTATCCAGTAAATGTGCAAATAAAACATTCTACTCTTGTACAATAACCAAGGGTTAAAAAAAACATATCCAGGTGCTATAACTAAATTGAACACCAGTTTCTCATGGAAAGCAATATTCGAAAGCGATAAATGTGAAGAAGTATTTTCCAACCATTGTAACTCAACGTAACTCATTCAAATAATTAAAAGTTCCAGAAGGTCTTATAACCTTGGTTGATCTCCTCGCTTTATCTGTGAGCATTTGAAAACTGGTTGTAGTTTTATAAAGCGAGAATCTGCACCCTTTATATGGTTAAGCTCATATATAGACTTGACGGTACTTGGAGAAGGGACTTCCCATCTGCATTGATAGTCAACCAATGAAAATCACAGCACAGACCATTTATTCTCAAGAAAATTGAAGAGTTTCTTTCATCACTTGAGTCAAACAAATTTCAACTGCATGGTCCAATCATGGTCAAATTTCAACTGCATGGTAATAGAACTCAAATATGATTGGGTCTATTAGAAACTTTGAAATAGTAATATTCCAGAAGGCTGCAATTTTCAGATTGTACGTCTTTGTGCAGTTATCAGCTAACAATACAATCAGATCATAAAAACCGACAAAGTATATCACCGTATCTATAACTCTTGTATCAACCCTACGAAATTCCAACTGACATAATTAATGGAACAAAATTGAGATCCTAAAGCAGATGAATGAACAGTAAGAACCTATGTCAACAATACTACCAATAACTGTACCAGCAAGAATCAGAAGGCATGCTGCGAATTGTAAAAGGGGAAAGCATGCATAAATATATAATCTAACACACATGATTGCCATAAAGAAATATTACCACATTTTGTGAGCACTGATGACAAAACAAAACTGGCATAATATAGTTTATTAAGGAACAAATGAAAAACACCAATAAACTTCAAACACAATTAATGCATAAACATGCATCCAAACAAACATAAATTAAGCTATTACGAATCAGGATAAGTATGATCAAATCAAACACCAAGAAGATTCAAGTGCAAGCCTCCTGATTACAAGAATTACCATAAAAATAAGACAAGCCATAAAGAAAATGCTTCGTCAAAATGCTTCGTCAAAATGCTTACAGACTTTCTCAAAGACCTTTTGTATTTTAACTTCTCAAATCAAACTCAGGGTAGAACCAATGGGGATGGAAAGAATATCCAAGATTATGAGGGCGGCAATTATATGCCAGTTGGAGTTGTAGGCCCTTTTGCCTCAGCACATCAACTTCAACCTTAAGATTAATGGCAAAAATTACAGGACTTGTGTTTGACATAAAGGAACTAGGATCAATGTATTCCAATTTATTTCAAAGATCAGCATTGATCATGCTCATCAACCATTTTTTTGTTTGTTTCAATATGGGGGACTAACACAACAAAGACCAACATTTTTAGCCACTACAAATGGCCCAAAAATTACATATCTTGTTCAATATGGCCAACATTTTCCCCTCCTGCCTACTTATTATGCATGTACTCGCACACACGAGCAACTTTCCTCATACAATAAATACGTTGGCATTAAATACTAGAACTTGGGTAAAGAATACTTAATAAAAAAAGAATCCCACATTAAAAGTACAGACACTGAGCTGGGTGTAGTAAAATGGGCAAACAAAAATTTCTAGAAGTGCATACAAATATGATAAAATAAAATCCTCCAATAAGGAATCTTTCATTAATAATAAAGAAAAACCAAGGAAAGAAGGAAAACAGAGTATCATACACTTCAAGAGGTCCGTTTCCCAATAAGACAGCAAGGTAACCCATGCAGCATTTGTCTTGTGGTTCTTCAGCAGAATAAGGTTTCCATTTTGCATCCCAAGTCATTCTTCCATCATGGGCCAAGCCTATGACAAGTCCAGGGAAAGCAGCAGGCTCTGATATGAAACAACTCTCCTTACAAAATCGTTCAGATTGAACTTGACTTCTCTTATTCTTATGTGGCATGTTTCCTTCATCTCCTTTTATCTTATGAAAATCAGCTTCAGCCACCACCTTCCCATCAGCAAAATCCTTTCCCAGACCATGAACTCTGTCACAGAAACCTGTTGACTCACTCATTGCTGATGACAGGGTGCCCGCTTCTTTTGGATTGGACGAGTTACCATCAATTGGGCATATTTGAGAACCACTTTCGTTTGCCTGACTTCTGCCCCTCTTTGGAGGCATCAACATCAACAGACTTTCTTCCATATGAACATTCAATATGCACCATATTTGGACAAGATCTCTTCCATTAAATATAGCTCCCATTTTGTGATAAGAAGACTCTGGTGTATGAGCAGCGATAGCAAGATACTCAACCGTAAGAAAATAGAAACAAATATTATTCACTGATTGAGAAAAAGAAAAATATTATTCACTGTATTGCAATAAGGCTAAGATGGAATTTAACTAATTTAAACTAAAAAACGATCTTCCCTAAGAAACTCCAACATCCAAGGATAAGGCAAAAGTCAATATAAAAGTAAGCAACAAAATTATTTTGTTCAAGATCATTAATGGTGTAGCTTGGATGGTACGTCACATTTTACAGGCTGATCAACCCGCTAATGAACACAAGGACACCAATCTAATGCCCAAACCGGCCCACCGGCATGCAATACGAAATCCTTCCTGTAAATTTTGTTATGCCGATGTTACAATTAATTTCAAAGCAAAGTGAACAGAAACACACGCCGCTCAACTAAAAGAGAAAGGATTTTGTGACTGAAAAGGCTCTGCCATATTAACCTACTTAATCAACTCACATATGAATTGATTTGCACTTTGCAGCATGCTATATAATAGACTCACTCACCCATGTTTATTACAAAACCAAGAAAAAATAGAAGAAAAGGGTTCATGGCTCTTTACAATCGAGGAAACTAAAGTACAAATTTTGGGGAGTGTCCCTATAGATTGTATAGTATGCTGAAATACCTGGAACATGATGCACTTTTTTCATCACCTCGTCCACCATTCTACATCAAAAATAACAATTTTGCAGTTTGTAATATTTTAGCATAGGGATGTACCAAGCACAGCTAACAAACACATAAATCAAGAGAAATTTGTGCACAAATCCCGACCAAATACCAACTACATGGAGACTCGCAGAGGAGAACTGTGGTAACTCAAGCTCGCCAAGTATTTCCCTTCCTTCAGAAACTGTACTCCCATATGCAAACTTAAGCCTTTTGGGCTTGTAACAGAAATCCTTCCAGACTCTGTCCATGACCGTCTAATTCATTCAGTACATCAACTCCAACTAATAGTAGACAATTCAAAATAAATTTGCACTTTTCAATAAAAAAATGCAGTAAACAAACTGGCCAGGTAACATACTCTAAAAAGGTTATTGAAGCATTGAATCGATCTATAGAGCTGGCGTCCACATTCTCTTCTTCATCCATTCCACTGAGTGCAGAAATTGATCGAACAGCCTCGAAATGACTTTCAACATTGTAATCAAAAGCCAAAACCTGGGCTTCAATTTTGTTAGTGGTCGAAACAAATTCAATAGAAGTTGAAGGGGCAGCTTCTTCTTCTTCTAACACTGCATCTTGTGGTCTAAATTGTGAAGATGTCTTCTTCGGTCTTCCACACTTTTCGTTTAAAGATAGTACATCAATATCACTGGATGTTGATGAGGCATATTCTTCTTCCTCTACTACTGTACCTTCTGAGGCTATCTTCTTTGGTCTTTCTCTTTTGTACAAAGCATCTTCTTCTTCCCCCAACGCCCTAACTTGTGAGGCTATCTTCTTTGATCTTTTATACTTCAAAGGTCTCCAATCAGCATCACTTGAAGTTGAATGGGAATTTTCTTCTTCTTCCTCTACCTCCATTCCTTGTGTGACTATCTTCTAAGATCTTCCTCGTTTACTCTTTCGTGGGGTCATGCCAATATCATGGGAAGTTGAAGGGGCATCTTCTTCTTCCTCCAACACCCTAACTTGCGAGACTACCTTCTTCACTCTCCCACTTGTCTGCTTCAATGGAAGCTCATCATTACCATTGGAAGTCGATGGGGGACAATCTTTTTCCTCTACCACACAAACTCCCAGGGTTATTTTCTTCGGCCTTCCCCTCTTCCGCTTCAAAGGGAACAAATCGACATCAACGGAAGTCGAAGGAACAGCCTTTTCTCCAGCGGAATCTGCGAGCTGACTTCCGAATCCGCTATTTTCTTCACACTAGCAATCTCATTCTTCAATGGAAGCTCATCACTACCCTTAAAATTCAACGCGGCGCTTAGCTCTTCCTCCACCAATGTAACTGGCACGGGTACCTTCTTCGGCCTTCCTCTCTCCTGCTTCAAAGAAAAAGCGGCAGCCAAAGGAACGTCATCTTCATCATGCTTCAACCCAAGCTCATCAATAGCATCGGTATTCAAAGTGGCATTGTCTTCTTCCATTACCAGAATAACTTGTGAGCCTACCGTCTTTGGTCGCCCTCGCTTACACTTCAAAGGGAACCACATAAATATCAGAGGAGGTCAATGAAACATCGTCATCTTTACGCTTCAATGGCAGATCCTCAACTGCATCTTCATGCTTCTCGCCGGAACTAGAGTTTCTGGAAGCATTCTTTCGCCCCATTGACTGGCCTCGAACCCAACTGTCCCAATTTTCAAACTCCCAAACTGCATCAAAACGACAACTTTTCGACCTAATCATCAAAACCTATTCAATTCTGATGAAGAACTTGAAAAGCAGATGATGAACTGTACCAGGACGAGGATCAATGGGTGACCGCGGAGCCGAGGAGCGGCGGCGGTGGCGCCGGAGATGGCGGTGGTGGAGTCGCCGGAGATAGGCGGCTACGACGACGGCCGCAAGCGGGCGAGAGGCTCCGTATATACACGCATGCACTCAGTATTAACCGTGGCGAGTCAGAGACGAGTTTTATTACCTTGCTCTACGTCAAATATTCCAACTTTCATATATTTGAGTTTTAAAGGATTTTAAATATTTTAAATATTTTTAAAAACTAAGAAATCTCAGTTTATTATAATTTTTCGTATAAATATTATATATAAAATTTTTATATTCATATTATATATATATATGCTTATTTAATATTATCTGCGGAGTATTCGGAGGTTACTAACAAGTAATTTTCTTCTGTATTCAACTCCCATCGGCATTATAACCTGTATTGGCTCTACTATGGCAACCTTCAATAATCCAAATACAACCTTTTTTTCATCAAAACTTTATACTTTGGGAAAAAAAAACACACTGAGAAAGAGAGAGAGAGAGAGAGAGAGAGAGAAGGGAAAACTCTGGCAGCCATGTTTATTAGTTTAATTTTAAAAACAATGGAGAACGATGGCTACATGACCATGAGCATGTAAACTAGTTTGTATTAGTCGTTCATGAGAGGGGAGAGCAGCTCAATAGAAAGACATGAGAAAAGAGCTTCTGGAATGGCCAAAGTCTCATATGTGCTTCTGGAATGGCCAAATGAAACGAGAATTGTTCTGTTTGATCTCACAACTTAATCCAAGTGTTCGGCTCACCTGAATCCATGACCCGACCATGCTCACTTTAGGCCTGCAACATACTACAGAAGAAAAGGCCAATATAAAAAGATTAACAAGTATAATCTTGGCCTTTTCTCATACTCAGTTTCTGGATAACAGTACGCTGATCCAAGAAAAAACAATAGTCAAAGTTATCATTTAAAGAAAGGAGGAATTTGTGAAACTGCTTGAACGTTTACTATTTTTCTTTTTATCATCCAAAGATAAGAGCTACTTGCAAGAGTTCAAATGCATTTTTCTTCGCCAAACAAGAAAGCTCATTTTACTTCAAGCCTAACAGCGGGTGGTAAGTCAGGTTTCCCTAGGAGCCTTTTCTGCAGCTTCTGCTGCAGCTTTCTCTGCGTCAATTTCATCAATTTCAGTCTCGTCGAGTTCCCGGAGCCCATCATCTTTAATCATAACAGCAATCTCTATGTTTTTCCCACCACTGTCAATAACCTGATTTTCAAGAAGTCCAGTATGAAAGGCAGCCTTGAGGAAGCATGCAATAGCGGATATGATATCATTGGAACTTTGCAGGTTGCAAACCTTTTAAAACGGGTCGATCATGGTGTATCCAAAATGCATGATGTGATAAGAGACATGGGCTTGTGGATTTTATCTGAATTGCAGCAGAATTTCTTTTTACATGTCAACCTTACAACCAAAGAAATCGATGAAAATTGGAGAGCTGCCCATCGAATATATGTTCTAGATGTTCAGAATTTGCCTCAACTACCCATTTGCTGCAATTTATCAACGTTGATTTTCCTTGATAATGGGAGTTTTTATAAAAGAATAAGGATATCCAGTGTCTTCTTCCAATCTATGTGCAAACTAAAAGTACTCAGCTGGTAAACATTCATTTTGTCGATGATCAAGCCGGCATTCAACACCTGGTGGAATTGAGATTTCTCTACATTCAGAACACAAACTTGGAAAGGGTACCAATAGAGATCGGGAAGTTAGCCAAGTTAAATATACTGTACCTGATTGACAACTGGAAATTGAAGGAGCTTCCTAAAAGCGTTGGACAGCTTCATGATCTGAGAAACTCAGATTTGATTCTGAAAGAGTGTTACCTGCCGAGCTTGGGAGTTTGAGGAAGCTGGAGTGCCTTATTGTTTCCACCTATTTGTTCTATGGATGCTTGGAAGAGATACCAGGCAGAATGTTTGAAAAATTGGCGAACTTGATAACCCTTTCAATGGGTGCAAGGAAAGTAGATATATTACCAGCAGATTTGTGGATTTGACTCGATTGGAAGGTCTCACTTTTAAGTTGAGGAGGAAGATGGTGACAACATGAATGTTCTTATAAATGGTCTTAAAAAATTGAGCCACTCTCTGAGGTGGTTGTGCATTTCGACCTGGTCGACAGCTGGCTGGCGCCAACTGCTGGCAACACTACTAACAAAAATGCTCATGTTGATATAGGTCCAACCGAGCTACAAAACCTCACTGTTCTTAATCTACAAATGTGTTTTTCTGTCCAGATCCTCAGTTTCGATCGTCTTGAAGGACTGGTAGAGCTCACAATTGAGGAGTTCGGATTATTCAAAGTGATTCAGGAAGATGTTGGGCAGGTTTGTTTTCCTAATCAACAGGTTTTGGTTCTCAAATACCTATGGAACATGAGGAGCATATGCAGTGACATTGTTCTGTTTTCTTCACCAAAAAAGCTTGAACTAGTGGATTGTCCAAACTTAAGAGACTGCCTCGAGGCCTCATCAATGCTTACTGTATTGTTGGCACCAGGAGATGGTGGGATAAACTCTGATAAATCCTTCATCCTTCAGTATTTCTATAAATTGGAGAAAGATGAACTCTCTTCAGAGATCGAAGAAGATTCAGAGGAAGAAAAGATGAATATCAAGAAGATAGATAAAATGAAGAGGATCTGAAGTTGCTTAAGAGGAGAGAGTGGACCATGAAACCTACAAAAAAACAAATAAAACAAAAAATCCTGTCTGTCTATCCAAACATGTAAAGGAAAATTTCCAAAATCATATAATGTCATTCCATTCTATTTCTATTTCCTAGATGTTTTTTTCTTTTGCTTCATTCTATTTCATGTCAACCAATTAGGGCCTCAAGAAAAATAACAAACACGGATTTCGTTGTATGCTGCTAAATTAAGTCGCTTCCTACTTCCCGCACATAAATCTGACTGTCAAATGGCTACACTGTTTATGAAGAACAGAACAAAATGAAACAGAAAATGTTTAGCTATCAATCCAAAAAGAAGAATACTGAAACATAAACCAGCCATGAAAGTATTGCTATACAGGGAACAAAATAAATATACATTACATGAACTGTTGAAGGGTCATCATATAGATTAGCTTGTTAGTTTCCAATGGAACAAGTTTTGGTATAGCCTATTGTTGATGAGGAGTAATTTAGGAGAAATAAATGGAAGGAAAATAAATCATAGACAAACAATCAATTCAACAATTACAAAAATATGGTTGCATAGCTCATATACAAAGAAAAAAATATCAATTGAAAAAAAATTGCATTCTATAAATTCATTACGAGTATAACCTAGTTTTTAATTATTATCTCTTCAAAGACAACAAAAATCAGTCCTGCTCCCTTACTAATGGCGTTTCATCTCCTGGAAAATGTTGGAGACCTTTGGAGAGAGCCTTGGAAGGAATTTGAATAGCTGGAAGGGTTACAAAAGAATTAGAATAAGTTGTTCGGCCTTACAAAAAAGTGTAAATTAGACGACAGTATAATTATAAAAAAAAATATGTACTATTCATTTCCAATCATGGAACACAAGCTTCAAGACAACCATAAACGGAGAGGAAGAAAGCCACAGGAAAAGGCCACCTCTGAGTGTTGCCATAACTTCATATTTACTAAGCATAACTCGTATGGCAATTTTTTTGTACGAGTCAAATGGAAATTTACTACATAGAACAGGACTTGATTAGCCTCCTAGAGACTAAAGGTTCAGAAAAATAGGCTGCACTCAATATCCAGCAGGAACAAACGGTTTAAGTATGAAATTCAAGATTCATTGTATATGATTTGCAGAATTAAGTTTTTCAAAATTCCTCAATCTCTAGGGACAATGACGGACTGTCCAAAATATGCATTGAGCACATAAAAGCAAAAATTATGCTCATCTCCAGAAATATTTGTAACCGAAAAATACATACCCAAAGTTTGACACAAGCATCCATGATCACTGGAACAAAACAAATAAAAAGAGTTATAGCAGCTTCATCAATTTCCAGGCCATAATGCTCCAGAATGACTTCAATTAGCGTCTGCCAACCAGATTCTGAATGATACCTGTCAGAAAGTTAGAAAGGGAAGATATCAACCTCCGATCTCAAAGCAACCAATATCAACCCAATAAGGGTATTTACAAAAATCAATAAATCTTGAGTTCAAGTTGCATGTATCTTAAAACATTTGTAGGTCTTACCCCAAAAAGATATCAGTAATGAGAATGATAAGAAACGCCTTCCCAGTGTCTGTGATATTAGTTAATATTTTATACCCTGTGAATTTCAACAATGCTACCTGACAAAAAAAAAATGGAAGATGGAGAGTGAATATATTACTATACGTTATAGACTCATCATAGTGTATGAGAAATGAAGTATCTGAATATGGAAAAAAACAAGCATTGGCTATTGTGGACATTTCAATGCTAGCTCAAGTCAATATCAACCATTAGATTACAAGGATGGTTGGATGATGAGGTATTTGTCTAGTTTGAAAAAATAATGGCCATGTGATATTGATAGATATATAGATCTCCTTTGAGCCGATATTGGAATATTCACGCTAAATAATACTAAACAACCTCTTAGAATAATACTAAACAACCTCTTAGAATAGTTACTTCTTGATATTTTTTGAAATAAGAGAATGAAATTTTTTAATGCTATAACTTTCATGCAATTTCAGATAATGAGCAGAGTCTGCATTTCAGGACTAAGGTGACTCATAAAAGTCAGGTTTAGAGGAATGAAAGTAATGGTCACAAAAATGCAATAGGAATTGTGATAATAAGCTTACTTTGCTCTGATTAAAATATAAAAGAATGAAGAGTACAATCCCAAACACCATATCTGACCAAATATTGGCAAACGCCTTCCTGTTCTCTAGTCTCCATTCATCTCTGAGTTCTAATCTGAAAATCAATTAACAAAATGTGACTGCCAGTGTGCCCTAAATAGGATGTAAAAAATCCTCTTCACATGTCACTCTTCATATAGACAAAAGAAAAAGAAAAAGAAAAAAAAAAGATATGAAGAGAAATATGATGAATGACAAATTTCAAAGCAAGTTTTGCAAAATTGCTCCATCAATGAATTAAGTGATACTCTAGACACCTTGCTATGAGTCTAATTTAATCATACTTTTGATAATATAAGCATCAAAAAGATACTTACGCTTTATCTCTCAATTCCCACCAAATCTCTTCGTCAGAAAGAGGAGGTGATTTACCAATCTCTACTTCCAAGCGAAATCTGGCTTTCTCAATTTTTAGTGTTTTTATCATCTCTAACTTTTGATACTTCCGAACATCAAGCATTTGAGCAGCAAGTGGTACTTTCTTCACATACCTGCTCAACAATGTGATAATAATTAGATGGTCCAAGTTAGACAAGTGTTAACAATATCCCAGCACACTTATCTGCACTCAGGTAGATGATGACCAAGACAAGTGTTAACATTAAAATCAACGAATGTTTTATAAGACTCCAACAAAATGACCTACCTGATTAATGCTAGGATTCCATGATATAGTTTAATGCTTAATATGGGAGGATAATGTCAGGGAAGACACTGCACATCAACTTACATTTGTACATGTCTCCAGTCTCCACATATAACACACGGAGAGAAAATTAACTATACAAAACATAACATGGCAAAATAAATCTTCAAATTTATTTCTTAAATAATGTCTTTCTGCTTCAGAATTGAGGCAAGAAAACATAGATGGCTGCAGTTGATTAAATGCAAAGGAAAATTGCTTTGCAAAAAATTTGCATCAATATTTGCTCCATCAATCCTGTATAAGCAAGTAAACAAATTTGGATTTGGAACAGGCTTTTAATTGGAGTGAGTTTTTTCTTAAGATCTAAACCACTAGTATCAATAGGTTATTTTTCATGCAAAAGAAGATTTGATTAATTCATCATCATCATCTTGACCTTATCCCAGTTAGGATATGGTGGGAAGCATGGATTTTGTGTCATCAGTAGATTGCTTTTACAGTTAAACCAGTTACACTACCATACAGAAATAAATTGCAAAGAATATGCTGATGTCCTTCCTGTCACAACCCCTATTCCCGATGAAACAGGGGGCAATGAGTTGAGATTTGAAGTTTAAACATCATTGTGATCATATACCTTTCATTACAAAGAAAGTAATAATGAAATCCAATATGATTTTACATAGACATTGACGGTGGTCAAGAAACAACACTGAAAATATTAAATAACATACTACATAGGCCAGTAGTTAAAGAGAGCCAGTTTGAAGGGCTACCTATCTAGAAATGGCATAAGAGCATAGTCATGAACAACAAAATCTACAACCCATGGTATGATGATCAACAAAGCCACGAACTTTGCCTGAAATAGGAAGAAGAAATGATCATTGTCCACCACTATCATATCCGGTAATATATGATATATATCTGTTAAACTGATGCAGACTAATAGCAATATGCCCTCATAATTTCCATGAGAAACAATTAGACATAGCAAGAAATGGAAGGACAAGATATTACATCTTACTCTATACTCTAAAACATTGATATTTTGAAGGAAAAAGAAAAAAGAAAAAAGGAATAGTTTATAATCTTTCAAAGAAGATTTTCCATGAATAAATTCTACACCTGAATTTTCCACTCGAATAGATAACTATGTAGCAGAAAAGCGTATTCCATATTTTAAAAGATCCCTGTCATCTGAAAGCTATGCATCATCATAAAGCATTTCTTTTCTGCTAAAAAGAGGATGGATGATAAATCTTACTATTCCAAATATTTCTCTAATAAATTAACATTAATTGAACAAGTTGTTCTAGACTATGTATTAATCCTCAGGTTCCAGCATAAACTTTGCAAATCATGTGGAATAACTTAATTCTTGCACCCAAAACAATTCCTCACGATAAATTCACTGAGATAGAGCTGATGTTTTTTGAAAGACTATTTCACATACTACAAATGAAAATTCGTTTAGAAATAATTCTTAGACTAGTACATAATTCTTAGAAAAGTATCCATACCGAACTCCATGAAGCATACTGAAACACCCTGTCCTCATACATAAAATCTTCTTCATCTCCAAGGACGAAAGCTCTTACAGATTCATCCAATGTCTTTGGGGACAAAAGTTTATCAAGGTCTGTTGATGTTTCTTCTCCCGAATTTAGTGTTCCATCTTCCCAGTCAATACCACCTGATGAAGAATCATCAATGCCATGCAACTCTTGTCCTCCTATCCAATCCTCCCACTCCCGACTCTCCAAATTCCTCATATCTTCCTGAGCTTCCCGCAATTCTGTAATTGCCTCAGCCCTTCTTTTCCATGCTTCAAACTTGTCCTCCTCTGACAACTCCTCTCCTCCTTCCATTATACTATGACTGGATTCTTTCAGTTCCTCAACCACATCATCTTCCTTCAAACCAAACCAATTATCTTCGTCCAAAAAGAACCTCTCCCACCATGGTTTCTTCTTTGACTTACCATTCTTAGCATTAGGAACCCACAGTCCATACCGTCTTCTTCTACGTGCAAATCTAACGATAGAGTTAGACAGGTAGAACGGTGTTAAATCTCCTTTCTCTTTCATGTGGAATAAAGGCAGTAGCTTGTTTGAAATCATGCAAGTGCTCATCAAGAACATGACTGATATGAGAGAATTCAAAAAAGTCTTGGGTCTCTTTAAATATAAGACCAGCCTTTATTTCCTTCTGAAAGAGTGAATTTGTCATAGATGAAGTGAACACTAATAGCCCATGGAAAAATGAATAGCAGAGCATTCCTGAATTGCAATTGCGAAACACACATGAGAGACAACCCTATCAAGTTTTGTGTACAGAGGGATACGTCAAACAAGGAAGAACATACTGCTCTTGTTCTCGTGATTCTCTATATTTTGTGGGACAAAAAAATTTTCTACCACCAAATATGCAGTTAATCATTAACTTTCTGTCAGCTAGAAGTTTTCCTTATTCTTCTAAACATTCCATAGGAGCAGCAGATCAAGTGGAAAGAAGTTAAAGGCTAGCACATCCTAGTAGATCACCAGCACAGTATACAGCACCTCTTAACAGCTCAAGCATTTCGTTTTAGCTCCCTTCCATCATAGCATAGCGACAGATGCCAATTGATTCCCACACTCAGACCTGTATTACATTCATAATCACACACAAAAAATTCATCACTGTTAAAAATTCGTCACTATTAATCCAGACCAAGACTTGGGAAAGCTCAACAGCTTCATTCCACTCAACACCTTAACAAAGAAAGAGCATCAACTTTACTCGTCACAAAAAAAAGCAAAGGAAAATCCACCATAAAGAACAACTCTACATAACAGCCCAAAATCCTTGGTTTTAGCTTTTGTATCTCTCCTTTCCTATCATAGACATATATTTCAAACGACTCCCACACTCAGAAATGCATTACATTCAGAACCGTACATACAAATACATCAAAATTAATCAAGACATAGACTTTAAGAAAACTCTACCGCTTCATTTCACCCAACACCTCCACCATGCAAGAACTTGGACATTGTCCGACACAGAAGAAACGAAAACATGGCAAGCCACAACCAAAATGTCAATTAATGAGTAGAAATGGGGACCTTTGGAAGCTAAGAGCCGGAAATGCAGTGAAGAGCAGAGGGAAGAGCAATAAAAAGCTTCCAACTTTGGTGCCCGGAGAGCTCCGAAGACGGCGGCGCAGAGGGAAGAGCAATACAAAGCTTCCAACTTTGGTGGCCGAAGAGAGGCGGCGCCGGCTCGCCGTCGTCGGAGCTCCGGCGAGGTTGATGGGAGGGGGGAGAGGAGGTGTGTCTCGAAGGCCAGACGGCTATCGGTTCGCCTTTTGGATAATATGTCCTAAATATTGTTAGGTACGCCCAAACTTTGCACGCCATCTTTGAACAAAGATTAATTTACGAAAGTGGGTTTACACGGTTAAAATTTACTAAATAAGGGCATATTAATGAGATTTAACATTTAAAGGTCGTCATACCGGTGAACCATTTTTTCCCTCGTATTGACCACTTTGTTGTCCGACTAATTACGAGACGCCACGCATCCACGTATACTTCTACTTATCATCTACACTTATATATCTATTTTTATTAATAAAATAGAAACTCGTCTACACTTATATATCTATTTTTATCAATAAAATAGAAACTCAATAATTTCAAATCAGTCAATTCAATTATAAAAAGATAAAATAAAAATACCTCATACAGTGTCACAAGTTCAAATCTAACTTATCTTAATTTTTTTAAAATAAAATAATAAAAATATCTTTCACGTTAGAGCAAATCAAGGTCACTAGTTTGAACCAATCTAACTTTAATATATAACTTTCTAATAACAAGAGTTTGTTTAATTATCTTAAAAATATATAATAAAAAATTAAATAATTATAATTCATCTTTTCATTTAAATAAGATATATTTTTAAAGCCAATATATCAGAGTCTATATCTAAGTTATTACAGTTTATCTCATTAGTTAATGAGATTTTATATATAAAATTAAAATTTATCTAGTATAGGTTGCATATGGTGTGACATCCAATGTAACACCCCGACCCGGCTCACCCTTAAACCGACCTGGAAATGCTACCGGCAACCGAACCGTTCGATAATCTACTAGATTCGGTTAAGCCGACCC
>JAVDBV010085738.1:0-11029 GCA_032619315.1 Piper longum | reverse complement strand
CCGCCCGCGCCTCCTCCTCCTCCATCTTCCCCGCTGCCGCCGAGCCGCGAGAGTTCAACATCACCTTCGGCGCCGGGCGCTCAGGAGACGACCCGCCGGAGTCGCCGGAGGCGGCGGAGGAGGGCGGGCCGGCGCCGCTGCTCATCCCGTGGATACTGCGGGACGGGAATGGGGGGTTCCGGTTGTCGTCCGCGCCGCCAGCGGGGTTCATCCGCGAGATGGTGCAGGAGAAGATGGTGGAGAGGGCGGCGAGGAAGAAGAAGAAGGGGGAGGAGCGGGGCGGGTCGGAGCCGAAGCATTCCAAGGCGGCGAGGAGGTTCTACAATGACAACTTTCGGGAGGCGCAGCGGCTGAGCAAGGTCCTCGCCGGAGCAGGAGGTTCGAGTTTTTTTTGTGGGTCAGATTTATTGCTCTGTGTTAGAAATGGTAGAAATCCGCAATTTTTTTGACGAAAATGCTCCCTACCTTTTTTTTATGGTTTCGTAAAGATGATATCTTTGTTTTGTTTATCTCCTCAAATTTTGATGGTGTTGCTGATGTACAAATCCTATTTGGATTTCAACTACTCGTTGGTTCTATCTTCCATCTAATATGTTGATGGCTTTTCTATTGCCTTTTGCTAGTTTTTATCATTTGCACAAGTTGGGCCTTTTAATTATTTCGAGTCCTATTACTGACATGGAAGAAGCTTTTGTCCTTAGAAATGATAGTGGGTGGATGTAGGATGTTTTATTTGTCAATTTATGATGGGTTTAATAAGAACGTGAATTGCTTGAGGGATTGTAAGGAGCTTATTATTGGTGAATAGCTAATAGCTTAAACTGGAATAGATGTCACAGAAAACAGAGATAATAAGAATGATGGGTAATAATGAGAGAAGAAAAAGAACCGAGTTAAATATGCAATGGAGATGGAGTTAAAGAGGAATCAAGGGTAAGCATTTGGAAGTTGGAAGAGGTCTGAAGGAGATGAAGATGATAAAATAGAGAAATCGTTAGTTAGAGAAAAAAGCTGTTCATTTTTTGTATCTACTTTGTACAAAGATCTAAATTCAAAAATATAATTAGTCGCGCCTTATTTTGTTGATTTCGAGCCTAACTAAACTAACTTTCAAATTTAAATCATCTACAATTTACCAAAATGTCAGGAATATATCAATGACCCATATTTGGATTTACAGTAGTTGGTTGTTCTATTTTTCAGTTTACAAAGGACATAGTCTAATATGGACCTAATTTGCATTAAGTATTTAAGGGAACTTATTGGCGAATAACCTGTACCAGCAGTTGTTCTATTGTCTGATATGGCCCTTATTTGCATAAGTATTGTCCAGAATTTATTGGTGAATAAGCTATATTTGGATTTGCTGTAGTTGTTTAATTTGTCAATGTATGAAGGATGAAGTCTGATATGAAACTGATTTACATCAAGAGTTGTAGGGAAGAAAGGGGGGTAATTCAAGAAGAAAGTGTGTGAGGAGATAGAAGAAAATCTCTAGTTAGAGTCTTAAGAGGTGGAAATTGATAAGACTAATCTGTGGATTCCAAATCTTCTTTTGTCACTAAATCATACCAAACCTTTAAATACATTCATTGATTTAAAATTAACTGATCCTTTGCAGTCACCTAATATATGGCCCTAAAACTATGCTCTTATCATTCTCATGGACTTTCTCTTTCTTTAGTGTTTTGATGAAGTATGATCAATGACAAGAGCGGAACAAGTCGGTGTATCTAATAAATAAAGATTTGACATTAAGAGTTGCAGATGTGTGTGATTCTTGTTTAGAACTAAGTTGATTAACTGAGGTTTTGTTTTTGTTTTTGTTTTTTTTTTCTGTTTCATTTTATCAGTGGCATCGAGGAGGAGTAGTGAGGAGCTTATTTTTGAAGGCAAGGTGACCGTGAATGGCTCTGTATGTAGATCTCCCCAGGTATTTACCTTTCCTCGCCAACTAATTTTTGTTGTAACTCCTGATAACAATAACTACTTTTAATGTATCTGACACGAAATTGACAAATTTGATTGTATAGACCTGCTTGAACAGTGAGGTTGCCTATTAGATACTACTATTTAACAATTTGGATAGTATGTATTAATATCATAGTTGAGCTGATCCTTGAATATAATTAAAGTATTGCCGAACACTGATATGTAATGTTCTACCATTGACGAACCTCACCCCCAAATATAGCAGTTCCATATTTATGAAAAAATTGTAGAGCTATGATGCGTGTGGCTCCATTTTGAAGTGCTTTTGACAAGCAATTGTTTTTTCGTAGAAATTTATATTTTTCTGGAGCATTCAGGTGCTCTTATCTGTTCTGTGCACTTGTGCAGCTCGGCTACTGAAATTTTCTTACATTTGTGGGTGACTTTTTCGTACAATTTGTGTATTAGATCAGAGTTCTTTCATTGCATGGCATGCTATGCTTCTTCGTCTTTGTCTTTGACTTCGTCGTCGTCTTCTTCTTCCATCTTATTCTCGAAAAGATTGGGATGTGGAGCCAAATCTAGGATGCATGTGACTGGCAAAGTTTTGATGGCCAGTTGTACTTCCTAATGCCATCCTTCCTTCTTTGTCATGGTTTGGAACCAACAAATTACGATCGTTGGCGAAGTTCTTTTGTGTTTGTGGCAAGTTATTTTGTATTGTGGATTAGGCCTTTATTGTTGCAGTATTATTTAGTATATGGTAGTATCTGTCTTCATGCGGCAAATTGAACTGTGTTATTCTTACACTTAATAAATAAATGCAGACACGAGTCGACCTTCACAGAGACATAATATACGTTAATGGAAACCGCTTATCCAAGAAGCTGCCTCCAAAGTTGTATTTTGCGTTGAACAAGCCAAAAGGGTTGGTTGCTGCTGAGTGCCTGAGTTCATGTCTATTTGCATTTGATACTTTTCCCTTTAACCAAGAAAAAAAAGCATTCTTTCGTTGACATTTATTTCTAATAACAGATACATTTGCTCTAGCGGAAAGGAAGATTTTAAGTCTGCGATTTCTCTCCTTGATGAGTATTGGAAAAGTTGGGTAAGTCAAGTTTTTAGAAGTGTCTAGACACATTCATAGTAATTTTATGGCTGCACTTTATAAATTTTGACAGAGTTTACCTAAAGGAAAATTGGTTACTGGTCTGATAATAAAACCTTTAATTTCTAGTTGTTCCATTGTCTGTCATGTAAAAAATGTGTTTATGTCAGTTTCTTTATCCATGTACTGGCCTGCTTTTAATGTCTAATTTTTTCTTCTGCATCATTTTCTTTTAGAATAAAGCAAATCCTGGATTGCCAAAACCACGCTTGTTTACTGTTGGCCGTCTCGATGTTGCTACTACTGGATTGATAATTGTTACTAATGACGGTAAGCAATTTGAGGGTTTACGCTGTTATTTTACTACTATGAATGTAGAATATTTTCTTCACCTTGGCGATATTAGTCCTGGGAAAGAATCTTTTTTTCAGTTTATTAATTGAATATTGCTTTTTAGTTCTTTTCTATGTGAACTTTACGTGAGAATGATCTTGAGAATCTCCTCTACATGATGTGTTAATCTTGGATTTCTGTTGTATCTCCATAAAAGTTTAGAAAACCTATTATTAATGCAAAGCTCTCACTATCAAAGATTAGAAACTCTACAGTTATTTGACCTTTTGCATTTTTTTTTCCTAGTTTTCCTTCTGGGGTTCAATTGAGTGATTGTTTTGTGGGCAAGTTGTGGTCTGAATCATGAATTAAAGCAATTATGACATCGTATTACTTAGAATCAGTTTATGTTTTGCTTGGGTCTAGATCCAGATTCTCTTGTTAATTATTTTTTCCAGATTTGGGCACGTGTAAAACTTTACACCTTCATTGTTACTGTGATCCTTATACTATTTCAACTGATTCTTTTTTTTCATTCTTTTCTTTCTTTGCCCTTTCTTGCTCCCCTCTTATGTTACCAAATCCTTATCATTTTAATATATGTATGTAATATGTATGTATATATATATATATATATATATATATTTAACTCTCTCGCTTTCATAATGTAGGAGACTTTGCTCAAAGGCTTTCACATCCTTCATCTGGACTAACAAAAGAGTAAGGCTTGTCTTTTCCTTGATGCAATAGCTTCAGAAAAGCTTGCATAATTAAGAGTAGTTTCTTGTTACTGACGTAACTTTATTCTGTGCTTTTTTTTCTTTGAAATCCAGATGTCAAGAACATTATAATGTTTCTTTTCCCTTAGACTTCATTTGTACATCAAACTCTTTCAATTTACTTTCAGTTTTTGTGGTGGATTTTTCTTACTGCAGATATATTGCAACTGTAGATGGTGATGTCAACAAGCGTCAGCTAGTAGCCATGAGTGAAGGTGCAGAAATTGATGGTGTACTCTGTGTACCAGAATCTGTGGAACTATTGCCACCTCAACCTGATATTTCGAGGCCACGAGTTCGCATAGTGGTATATCCAATGATTGAGGAGTCCAATACCCTTTGAGGCTTTAATTTTTGGCTAGCTTAATAAAAGAAAAGATGAATATATGTTACTAATAAGACATGATATTATGTGGAGGTTTTTTTTCATGTGTTTGCTATGCTCAATTATTGCATCAAATGCTTATATTTCATGCTACCTGAAATCATGATCTATTCAGCCTAATCACCTGTCATTCATGCCATCTCATTTATAGTTAATCATTTATTTTCTGCATTATGGTTGGGATTATTCTGATGTTTGCTCTGCAGCTGTGAATTTCTGCTGCCGTCTTTTGCTCCAAGGCAGGCAAAATTTTGAGTGATTAAGTGGTTATTGTTCATAGTAGGAGCGTGCCATTATGCTCTATTTTATATCATTGTTATCAATGGAAACCAATGCTATGTTTGAGATAAACACTTGTTTGATTTTTATTTCTTGTATATCATCAACTTTTAAGCCACGCTTTCCAATTAAACTGCTAGAAGGAAAGGATTAGCCATTAGCTGTTTGACAAGCATTTTTATTTCATTTAATTTGTCAGGTTAATGAAGGGAGGAATCATGAAGTACGTGAAATTGTAAAAAATGCAGGTCTGCAGGTACGAAATACAATTTTTATTATAGTGCAGGTTTCTTGTCTAAGATATGAATTTCACGATTTTAGTTAATTATGTTTGGTTCCCTAAGAAGTATGGCTAGGTCTTTAGTTAAGCAGAACTACTATTTATTTTTTGAATGCCTTTGATTGGTGTCTAGTGGGATGTAAAAAAATTTAGAAGTATGTTGTCAGCATGGATTGTTTGTAAGTAAAAAGAGCTAATGTAGAAATGACAAAATTTTATTTTTTTATTAACATATGCGCACATGGATGCATTGCTTGTTAGGTTATTTTTCGGCTTTTGAAATTGTAGTTCGTGATTGAATGATACTGTACTTGGGCTGTTAGTAGGATATAGTTATTTTGCTTTAGTTTTATGCCTTTCTTTGATGGGTATCCAACTTACATACTGGCTATGCCTTTTATTTTGCCATATATATGCATGCCAATATTGACTTTGAAATGCCATAGCTCCTTCAATATAACCATGCTCTCTTGGTTTGCTTTGAATTGAGCTTCTGAGAGCCTTTTTGTTCGATGTATAATGAGTGTCTCTAGTGTTTTTAGATCTTGGCTTTTTGCCCTCGTAAATCCAATTTATGTCTCACCTCAAATATTGAAAAGTCTATTTGTTTACAAAGTCAACTAGTTGAATATTGTTAGAGCCCTTCCTGATGTGCTTGCCATGAAACCAAGTGTCAATTTAGTGCTTCTGAGTTGGAAGAATTTGAAATGACCTCTGATATTAAAATTTCATTGTCTACATATTGATTTTGGAGCTTAGGTTGTAAAATGATATCTGCAGTATTGATTTTGAAGCTACATGTAGACCTGCAATTCTCAAAGTGATAATATCTGTTTTGTCTTTGCACTCTCAACTGTCACCATGTAGTGTGTTTTTTCAAAGAGGAATTCAGGTGTGTTTTCATATCATATCAGGTACTGATATTTGTCTTTTCTGATTGCTGTTTGTTCAGCCACTTTATACGGTGGTCTGAATTATCACTCCCTAGTTGTACACATCTCAATAACTTGTATCAGAATTAAGTTGGTATTCAGCTTTCAATTTTTTTAATAAAATGCGTGAATTTGCATCCTTTAGTCTCAATGCTCAATTCTGGTATTAAATTTGCACTGTGGATAGTGATACAAATTGGATCCTGTTAATCTTTATCTGGAAATGCCACAAAATTGTTTTGACTGACATTGTGCACTTAAGTTATTATTCTATGCCTTGCTGGCTTATTTTATCTGTTAATGGAGCTTTGATTATGTGAGGACAAGTTTGAATGTAGTGTTTAATTGTTGTTCTGATTAATTGTTACATTTGTTGGTCGCTGATCTTTTTGCAGCTTCATTCTTTAAAACGCGTGCGAATTGGTGGCTTTCGGATTCCATACGATCTTGGGTAACAACTAAACACTCACAAATATCATCGATGTTACCTTGGTACTATTATGATGTTGTATTTGTGTTGATTAGAGGTTTTAGAAATATTTTATACATCACAATATTCCTAGATAGATGATCTATTCTACTTTGTGGTGTGTTTGAACATCAAAAAATTGAGTATCAAAGTAGCTGAATATGCCCGTGTTTGATTTTGGATTAGATGGGGAAGTTTAATTTGGGGAAGAAAATTGGGGTAAGAAAGTGTGGACAGCTACTTAAGATTGGGTTCGTTTAAAAACCCAGAGAAAGAAAATATTTGTATGGGTCTGATTCGGGAATTGATCTAGTTTTTTAGTTTAGTCATGGGGAACCAAATTCGAGTCCAGATTAAATGTGAATCTTTATGAATGAAAGAAACTCCCTAAATTACACAAAATTTTTGTGGTATGTGAACGCTTATTGTAGCAGAAGTCTGGGATCTGTTGCCATCAGTAAATAAAAGACGGGTTACTTTATGTTACTTCGGAAAAAATAAATAGTTTATTTCTTCTGATATGTTTAATCTGTAATGATTTTTATTCGTACTATGCCAATCTAATATTCTGGTTTTAGGTTCTAAAAAGGAAGGTTGGTGGCGTTAGGAAGGTAGTAAGCCATAATTAAAAAAATAATAATAATAATTGTAGGGACCCTCTGCCCCTGCTTGCCCCTTTTTAACGGCTCAAACTAGGGAACAAAATTGGGAACAATAGGAGGCACTTAATGCAGAAGGGATGTTAATATAGGAAGTATAAAGTATCAAAACATTTTCATCACATTTGTCCTCAAGTGCTGTCAGCCTCTCTTTGGAAATTTCACCTTCTAGGCAAGTGATCTACCTTTTTTGTGATTTGCTAGCTTCCTTTGATAAAAGATTTAAGCAAAACTTTTTGAGGACAAGTTGTTTTCCTACACTTGCTGGAAGTTCTGTGAAGTGTGATCTTATTAGCCTAGATAAGAAATTAACGATTAATTCTTTGCTACATTGCCTGTATCCAAAAATCCTAGTGGGAAATGTGAATTTATTTTTTAACTCTATTTATTGTTGTCATAATTCAGACTTGGCCAATACGTGGAACTAAAGCAGGCTCAACTCAAATCATTTGGTGGAAATATTGCGAAGGGTTCTTGAACAATGGCTTACTTCACTGTTTGAATCTCGTGAAACAAACAATATCGTCAAGTTTTGAAGGAGCACATCAATTTTGAAATATACTGGTCAGGTATCTTAAAGCTTTACTCTTCATCCGTGATACCCAGATGAAAAGGATTCTCTAAGTGAAGATTCTTCCAGTATGCTGCATTTTTTTGTGTCATGTCTGCTTTCTATATACGTATATCTTTCAGTATATCTGGTTGTTGTGTAGCTTCCGCAAAAGTTTGATTATTTTCCATCTTTGATTTGTAAATTATTTTTTACTGTAAAACCGAAACTTGGGCAGCAAATTTAGACATTACTGGGTTGCCGTACAGGGGTTTTCTTATTTTTGTTCCTTTGTTTTTGTGCCCTTGTCTGTAACCGTCAGGGTTACACTTGTACCTCAGTTAATAATTGAAAGGTTGTGAGCTGTGAATGTAGATAAATTAATGGAATTGTTACAAAATGCACCGGATAATCATAATCATTGACCTTACACCGATTAAATTGTTCATTATGTGTTGCTCTTTTCTAAAGAAGGCCCCGACGGTGTCCCTGTTTAGGATCCTGTTAGCCCACTTTGTATTTTATTTGGGGGGGTATGAGAACTGTTAAGCTTGCTTTCGGAAGATTTGTTTCGAATTGATGTATGATATATGTTTTGTTCAAACAGTAATTTTGTCCCTAACATGGCAATCGGGAACTTGATCCCCTACTTTGATTTAATGGTTAAATCATATTCTTGTTTGAATTATTATTACATGGTGTATCTATATTTACCGGTCAACTTTATTAGAGAAATTTATTATTTCCACCTTAATCCTTCCAAAAGGGGCAAAAAGGGGCGGGGATATGAGTCCTAATTTAGGACCAAATCAAAAATTTAGCAGTTGAGTGCCTTTCTTGACATTAGGGGTGTAAACGAGTCGAGCCGAACCGAGCAAGGTTGTGCTTGAGTTTGGCTCGTTATAAAACGAGTCGAGCCGAATTTTAATGTAAATTAGTCAAGTTTTAATGTAAATTAGCCTAGCCGAGCCTGTCTAAAATTTATAGTGTTTGGGCTTGGTTCGAGCCAAGTTCGAGCCAAATTCGAGTCGAGCTTCAGTCGAACGAGCCTAGCGAATGTTTATGTGCTCAACTTATATAAGATTAAAAAATTTTTTGCTCACTATATAAGTTCAATATGACTTTAATAGTATTTACGAGATAAGTCGAGTCGAACATTTTTTCGAGTTTGAACACATCGAATTCGAGTTTCGAGCCGAGTCGAGCCGAATATTCTTTTGCTCAAACTCTCTTCGTTGTTCAACGAGCTTATTTATTTTGAGCCGAGTATTTTTTCGAGCACAAAATTAACGAGCACGAGCACGAGCCAAGCCGAGCCGAACTCAAAAAACTTGCAAGCATACTTGGCTCGTTTACACCCCTGCTTGACGTCAACTCTTCTTTGGCTTAGTAGCCCGGATAATTTTCTCAAAGAAATAAGTGCTTTGAGGCAAATTGTGTTGGCCCTACCAAAAGTCTGACTTGAGCATACTTTGGAAATGAAAGTCAGATTGAGCAGTTTAATGCAGGGACTGTACAGCTTGAAAGCTCTTCTGTCTTCAACTAACTTTGATGCTACTTAGGTAATTGATTATGTAATATACAATACGCCCATGTAAGAAATTTATCGTTTTTGCAAGTCACCATCTGTAGTTTTCATCTTTGCACTTGAATCTATCGTGTTAAAATAATGTGCACACCGGTCAATATTTGGGAATATTAATCGACCTGGACCTCAACACTTATCCGTAATGTTGAAATTGATTCAATATTAAATTATGGCTCAATGTAGAATTACCCAGATAAAACTCTGGCTACTTACTTTTTATTATTAAGTGCTTATATTGAGTAAACGATTGTTAAGAAGTCAAACTTCTTATCCAAACCATTGCTCTAAATGTATGTTGATGGCCAATATGCAATCTTGGAATAAATTTGATAGCTCCCAAAAGATTTAACATTCCTTATGAGATAGATGTGTTTTCGTGTATTTAAAATTTATCAATGCTCTACTATGAAAGATAATTTGGTTGATTTATTTGTATGACCGCAGTGGTTTACGATAGGATGAAGTAGAGAAAAATATATGAACCCGAAGTGCTTCTATTTGTAAAATTTTTTTAGCTAATTATATATCTATTTATAAAATAAATATTGAATGAACAGTAATTAGACATGAAGACACAAAACTTATATATATGTATGACTTAAAAATCTGATTGCATGGTTACTATTTATATGAGTGGTCAACCCTTTATACCAACCATCCTTCATATTCAAATATATCCCTTTTAGGTGTCATTTTTCATATAACTAAAATACTCCAACAAAATTATATTTTTACCAATGCAAATCTTTCTCTATCTCTTTCTCAAGGTTGATATGGCCTTAACAATCAAGTCTAAATTAATTTATACAAGAAACCCATTACATGTCAATCATTGATTTCAACAATGCAACATATTATATCAGATAGCAAGATCATGTGTATTTCATAATGCATGACAAGGGCAAGGCATCTCTATGTAGAGGTCTGAGCAGATTTCTTGGTTGAGTGATTTTTTTACACTAATTTTTTTCAAAAGTCTCAATGGATCAATGATTGATTACTTGACTGAATGTGTCAATGAGATGTATATGGTTAGAAATTCGTTACTACCAGCCACCAAATGTGAAGTCAACTATCTTCAATTGTCTTTCTATAAGGCTGCTTGGAATATGTCTCACAGGTGCTGCTTGTTAATTTTTGCTTCCCCATTCCACCTACCCAGTTTTATATTTATGTTTGTTTATCGTAATTGCCTGCAAAGCCAAACTTTTTTTTTGGTAATAGACGATAAAAAAAAAAAGAAAGAAAATTGACGAGTGTTTGTTTTCTACTTTATGATGTCACATACCGGACAAGGTCATTATTTTCTACATCTTATTTTAACTATGTTATAAAGTCAGCAAAGCACGCAGGCTTCTTGTATTCCACCAAGTGGCTATTCTTGTATTTAATGATATTCAAATCCGTAGAAAGAAAAGAAGTTTAATATAATAATAGTAATAATAATAATAATAATAATAATAATAGAACTCAAATAATTGTATAATGAAAAAAAATCATGATTTATAAATGCTTAAATACGCGGAAGATAGTCTTCTCCTATTGAATGTCATGCATGAATATCAATCCTTGACAATGAAATAATAATATTGTAAGATCATACGCTCTTAATATTGTTTCTACATATTGAAGTATATTTTACATCATAAATTAGCATATGATCAATAAAAACGATTCATAGCAAGGTTGATATACTTACATAATGACCAACATATATAATATGTGTGTGTGTATA
>JAVDBV010085737.1:0-16368 GCA_032619315.1 Piper longum | reverse complement strand
TAGTAAATCATCCCCACAGGGTAATTCAAAGTTATCAACTTCCCTTTCTACCATTGGTAATTGTTCATTTTACCATTGGTAATTTGTTCTTTCTCTCTTTGTAGTATTTCTCTTTAGTGAAATATTATTTTGGTAGTGTCCGAGGACGTAGGCAATTGCCGAACCTCGTTAAATTCTAGTGTCTTGTTCTTTTCTTTTGTTGTCTATTTAATAGCTATTGTCGGGTATAGTTAGTGTTAATTATTGTGCTATTTATATTACTTGTCTTGATAAAATTCTGTCTAGGAGTTGGTTTTTAAGCGGATTATCGTGTCCCACCAACTTTCCTAGGAATTTTATCTTGGGGTAATTATTTAGTACAATAGTTTTCACGCTTGTCATCTAGGTAATAGTTCTCACAGTGAACTAGTTATCTTTGGTAAAAATTACTCGTTTTTCACAACAATTGAGCGTTATGTGCCTCTTCAGAAAAAATTAAGATGCGAGAAATTTATTGTCCTTGAATTCTATGATTGAGTAAATTGTACAAACCTTCGTGCATGCGTATGTTTAGGATCCAAATTTTCAAGAGCATTAATTAATGGCATTTTTGTCATGCCATTAAAATAAACTTTAAAATGATCGTTCGTGAGTCGGGGATGAAAAGACGTTGAACAAATACCAAACTCTTACACTGTGAAATATATGATCTTAAAATATGTAATAACGTGCGTGGGATAGAGAATTATATAAACTGTAAACTATTTAGGAGAGATACATTTTGACCATATCTACATCTAGTTTGTAACACGTTGTTATCATCAAACTTAATTAATTATGTTTTACACAATTAGAGCCTCCTCCTTCAGAAAACCAATTAAACCGGCTGTGATAGAAATAGAATATCGTTAAGTTTTGGGCAATATTAGCTAAAAGTTTTGAGAAATTAATTTTATATAGGCTCACTCACCGGTTTTCCAAGCAAAACCTAGGAATGCTAATTATATCTATTGTTATATATTTATTTTAAATTACATGAAATATATCTTAGTTTATCTATGTATCTTCTATTGTAGGGGAGTGCTGATCACAAGAGCATCATCGCTAGAGCAAATTAACAAACATACATTTGCAGAGTTTTTTATCACTGTGAATTGTTGAATTGCTCCAAGTGTATTTTAGTATAAAGATTTAGTTTGAGTGTTCACTTGATGTTGCATGGTCTGATGGGCTTTGGCAAGAATGGTTTTAAGTGTAGTGGGCTTGAGCTATTATAAATACTCTTACCTATTTGTAATAACCTAGTTTTGTCATTGTTTATAGAATCCCCAAACTAAGTTGGTCTTTAGCGTTGTTGATTGAGGTCATCTATGACTGTGGTTACGGGTCTCGTTCATAGACCTCCTCAACACCTAGAATGTTTTATAGTTGTCTTAGGTCCATGAAGGATAGTTAGATGCTATTTATGTGATGAAAACAACTAACTGATATTAACGTGTGTTATACTTGAAAAGATGACTGAACATTAGTGCCAGGAGGTTGCCAGGACACCCATGAGCACTATCAAGTTCCAATGAGTGGAATCGAGCACTACCAGAGTTGATCGTAATTGAGTATGGCATGTGATGGTGATTGGGGACCTAGCGCAACTCATAAGGTAGGAAGGAGGTGTTATCGAGCATTGCTAAGGATTTACCAAGCAATTGTGTTCCATCGGCTCCAAATTAACCTTAAGATGTCGAGTACAGGTTCCAGGTCTCAAGCATGACCGAGCAGTGTCGGTTGCTACTATTGGCATTCATTGGGAGAAGTTACTGAGCATGATCGAAAATTAACGTTGAGCTTGATTGAGTCTTAGGACTTAGTCAAGGTTTTATAGTTGTCGTAGAATTCCTAATTTGGGTACAATTATCGGTAGGGACTGCTCGTGTTCTAGTGATAGTGACTATAGGACTTCTCGAATAACTTGGACCTAATCAAGACTTCATGGAAGAAGTTTTGGATGACACATGGACTTGGTGGACACAAACTCTGAGGTGGACTAAGATTTGTGGATGAGTGGGTAATGGTGGAGCCAGGTCCAAACCCTAACCTTAATTTAGAAATTAGGTGCTAGGGTTTGGGTTCCACCAGCATTGGCTTTCTTTTTGCAAGGTGTGGAGATGAGGATAAGTCGATCTTGCTTGCTTCCCATTGGTTGGCTTGGAGAACAAACATTGAATTTGTTATCTTTGGGAGGACTAATATAACTTAGAGGACACGCCTACAAAGAGATTTTTCCAAAGAGGAGAACAAAGAGGAAGATGACATTGAGCAAGGAGGAAGAAGATCTGGTGTTGCCATGGCAAATTTGCATATTGCATGTTTGATGATTGAATTGTATGTAAACAAGCTGATCTTAGGGAGGACAACTTGAGGTTGTGATTGTGAGGATATTATGAATAAGGATTGTTCATTGTTCTTGAGTTTTTCTTGTATTGGGGAGAGGCTCGGTCGTGGGGATTGCATGTCCATGACCACCAAGTTTTTAAGGGAATTAAGTGTTTGCAATTCCTTATTTCGTTGAGTGAAATTAAAGTTGGGGGAAACCCTATAAACTCTGGTATTGGTGCGCTCTTGTTTGGTTGGATCTGAAGTGCATAACCTAGTTGGATTCAGTGGTTTTGCTAGCTGAGTTGGGGGACTTGGTGTAGACGTGGTGTTGTAGTTTTTTGGCTAATTTATGTTGCTGATTTTGACTAATTAGTGTGGTGAAGAGTTTGGATTTGTTATGGTTTGAATCAGCGGCCAAAAGTCATGTTTGACGCCTATTCTCAATCGGGTGCAAACAAGGTCGGGTAGTCAAATTGTTGTTGGGTGCTTTCATATTTCATCATATTTATTGTATTACTTGTGGAAGACTGAGTATTTCTAGAGGGAAATACGCCGCATAGGAACTGGTTGAGGGCGGAAAACTTAACCTTAGAATTGACCATGTGACAACTGTCATCTTCACCTTTCCTTCCTTCTTCGTCTCTATTTCTGATTTCTATGAGTATTTGCAATTATTGTAGGAAAGTCGTTACAAGAACACTAGGAATATATAAGCTTATCATAGAAAACCGATTCAAGAAAACCTATTCTTGAACCGATTCAAGAAAACCGATTTTTGGCCGATTTAGACTAATCCGATTCTGATTCCAATTCTTTGGAAAATTAATTTCGATTCCAATTCCGATTCCGATTCATGCAATCATAGTAGAGAGCAATAGGAGTGGAGGAAGTGGGAAGAGAAGTGAAAACGATGAAACTGGACACGTAATGGGCAAGGGAGATTCTAAAGGAATTGTTTCACGCTTAATGAGCCTAAATTTATCGTTCTCGACACCCTAATGCATGCCTTGTTCAACATGCACGGGCCAAAACGATTTGCCTGGACTCTTAATTTTGGTGTAGCATGAATATTTTTGGCTTTGACGTCTTGAATCGTTGTTCGTAGATCTCAACGACATGGCCTCAAATCTCATGTAGTGTAGGACTTATAGGACTCTGCTTGCTTGCCTGATCGAGATGGGCAAGTAGCAAGTCAAAATAAGTTGGGGGAAAAGTATGCCTGATTGCCATGAGATGGGCAATCTTTGAAGGGCCGATTCTCTCTGCATCTAAACCACGTTGGTTCCTCACAAGAATCAACATCAGTTACATATATAATGTTTTCTAGCTAATGTAAGCGTACAGAAGCAGGCAATGACCAAATGACCTCATGATAACTTTTTCAATTATTTTTACTTTCTGGGCCTGCAACAAGTTCCAGCCAGATTCCACTATATATTATATAACATGCCACCAATTATTTTATGCAGATGCCAAAAAGGCATGTATATATATTTGTTAATTCTTGCGATGGAGGGGGAGTTGAATATGTAGTGAGTTCCCATCTTTTTATATCCATAAAAATTATATATAAGAACTTATTTATAAGGACGCCAGCCATTTAGCTTATATATAATTATTCTTTCTACCAACTTTCTAGATTAACATTTTTATTCAGTGATCCAAAACATGACCGCTTCATTCGACTCATTATGCCTCTTACACGTCCACTGACTTGTGATCTTCTAACTGCGAGCAAAAATGTAATCTCGAGGACCCACAATTCTTGGACCTTTTATTTTGTGTATTGTGTGTTTTTATCATCAACGACCACTTTTTTTTTTCTTCTTCTTCCAACCAAAAACCGGTTGTTAAATTATAAATTAGTTACAAAGAAAAGCTAAGAGACGTGAAAAATAATAAACTTGGAGGTATGATCAATAATGCATAGATGGGTCCACTTCATTGTGGCCTCCCCCCAGGTCTAATCATCTCGCAAGTTTCAACCGCATTTAACAACCAGTCTTAGTAAAGAAAATTAGAAGAATCTCGCCTACCATTTATACATGCTCTTGCCATGTTTTTGTAGTTAGGGAAGGTTTAGTCCAAACACTTGGCCCCAGGCTTTTATTAATTATGATAAAATAGCCTATAACAAGACAGTAAATATTTTGATTTAATTTAAGCATAACGAAAAAATGTATTTAGTTAAACTAATTTAGTAACAATACTAGCTAGGTGCAAGTGTGTGCAAAAAATAGAAATCAGTAGAAAATTACCGTAAACAAAGTTGTTTGGTAACATTTACAAGCATAGAACATATTGTTTTGCCTTGAAAATCATCGGGCCAAAAAAGGGGAAAGGTTATAATTTACATACAAGTATGTTATTGGTATCGACCAAAATGAAGAAATATTAACATTTGTTTCCCAACTTATGTATTTGAAAAGGAAGAAATGAGTGTTGGTTTGAGATGATATTTTTATGCGATTGATACGTAACTCATGCCAACTCAAATTCAGGTAAGCCCTTTTTTTTAACAAAGTAAACTCACATGAACCACCCTTTGATTACAAGGAAGATAATTGGATGATTAAATTAATTTCGTCAGTGAAACGTATGCTCATATAATCTGAATATATGAACTGTTGATACTCACCTCAAAGATTGATCATTAGAAAATGGAAATCAATTATCCAAAACTTCTAATCACGTGGACCCCGAAAGTTTATGATGGGACCCACACAAGGATGAGCCCATGGTTTGCGCCGTCCCGAAAATTGTCCACATCCGCGAACACGTCACCCCCGATTTGTTCCCGTCGCCCGGCAGGTCAATCTGGACCCTTCGATTTCCCACGTCAGCCAAAAGTGGGCCTCACATCCTCGTCGCGTGGTGGCCCACTTCTTAACCGTGCCCTGCTGTCTTTTTCTCTTCACGTTTTGAATCTCGCATTTCCGGGCTTTTTAGTTTTACTTACGTGCACTGGCTTCACTAAGACGTAGTTACCTAGTGCGTTCCTAATTATTTACATTATTATTACAACCATGACACGCAACGCCACAAATTTGTTCAACTCCGAAAGAATGAAAATTTTCTTAAGACATCTAAAATAAAATTCCTGAAATTTGAAAGCATTATCAATATTCAATGAATTTTGGAAGACTACATAATGTTATGAAATTAATAAATGACTCTTGAATTGTATGGAGAACACAAGCATTAAGAATCCGTGACAAAAGAGGGATAGATATTTTCATTTTTGTTAATTGATTACATCTTTTATTCACCCCTATTCTTATTAGATTAATGTGTGTGTTTACTAATATAAGTAAAATGAAATAAGAACATATGTGAGGGCATATATTTTAAAAAACGTCTTCACAGTCATAAGATCCCTGTAAGCAGTAACTCTGGCGACATAATAAGTTATTATTATTATTATTATTATTATAATAAAATTTCCTAATTAATGATTAATAATAATGATATAAATACATTGGGAGTGAAAAGAAACTCAGGAGGAATAACATAAATTCTATGAAAAAAGATAAAAATATAATAATAAAAAAAGAGACCGCCGTGACCGAAATTGTCGGGGTTGTCTATCCCCCACCCCACCACGCCACCACTCCGCACAGAGGACCCCATCAGAGACGCTCCTCATAACCCCCCTCCCCACAATGGCCCTTCTTCCTCCTCCACCTCCACCACCGCCCCCCCTCCTTCCCCATCGCCGGTGAATGTCTCATACCGCCGTAGGCGCGACATGGCCGGACGAGGCGGAGACGGCCCTGGAGCGGGTTCGCGAGGTCGGCCGCATCGGCGACTTCTTCTCCAGCCCCTTCCGCCGCGACTGCGCCGACCTCTACCGCCGCGTCCAGCTCCTCACCCACCTCCTCGATGGGATCCGCGACGCCAAGCTCTCCCCCTCCGAAGCCGGCTCCCCCTCCGCCGCCGGCCTCCCTGGCGATGCCGCCTGCTTGCGTGCCCTCGGGGTGGTGCTTGCCGCCGCCAAACGCGTCATCTTAGACGCGCGATCGACGATCAGAACGTCCCCGGTATCATACTCTTCTCATTCTCAATTGATATGTTTGACGATGTTCACTTGCTGGATCTGCATTATCGGTCTCATGTGGAGCTGATTACAAAATCGTTGTTTTTTGTCTTTGAATCTGATCTCGCTTTGTTCAAATAGTTTTTTGAATGTTTAGTTGGTGGATTTGATGGTTTAATGGTTGCTGTGTCGAATCTCTGATCTTTTTTTTTTTGTAATTTTTGTGTTTGTGTGCTTGGATTAGGATGCTGTTCACAAAAGAGTCGCGTTTAAATTCTTGTTGGTAACATGGCAACTGGAGAGAGTGCTTGGAGTCATTCCTGATCAACATTTTGACATATCTGATGAAGTGCGGGAGCAGGTATTTCGAGTTTTATCTCTTGCTTGTGTGTTGTGTGTGTGGGTGGGTGGGTGGTTTTTATTTTTTTAATGTGATTGTGTTCTCTGGTTTTGAATTTGATATTGTGGTTGCGGAACAGGTGGAATTGGTGAGAGCTCAGTTGAGGAGAGCAACGGAGAGAAATGGGAATGTGAAATTGAATCTTTTGGTTCATATATCTTCTGCTATTAGTGAAGATCTGAAAATTAACTCTCAACATCTGACAAAATTACTCAGAACTGTGCAAATTGAGGACTTGGGTAGCGAAAGGTCCGATCTTGAAATGATGGGTGAGTCGATTTTAGAGCTGTTTGGGGACGTTGTGACCAATGTGGACCATGGAAGATCCTTGTCAGAATTGTTATCGGCTGATAAAAATGAAGCAGATGAACCCATTTCAAATACCACAAACTTGGATGAATCTTCTATGGAAGAGAAGAAACCGGAAGTTCCTTCAGTTCCTGCAGACTTTCTCTGTCCCATATCGCTTGAACTGATGAGGGATCCTGTTATCGTTGCCACAGGACAGGTATGATTTGCTATATCAAGCATGCATTTGCACGTAGCACCTGTGAAGTGCGCAAGTACTTGTAGCTACTTGTATGACGCCACAAAATGAGGTCTAGAGATCAATTGGGTTGTTTGGATAATAGAGAATCTATATTTTTAATGAAGATGATTTAATGAACAAGCATGAATTGCTAAACGAGCTATGCTTTCATTTTTTAAGCATATATTTGTTTTATGTAATGTAATGAGCCGGAAATTTTTTTTTTTTTTTTTTTTTGGTGCCAGAATAGTGATTGCTAGCCTTTATGTTTAACATAATAATTCTAGATTCAATAGCTTAGTACATGAATGAACTCATTCTTTACTAGTGAACAAATAAGAGTCTGTATGCCTACTAATTCAATGTTTGTTTTTGATGCTGTATACTTATGAGCGTTTTTCTATTCAAAGATGGATTGACTGCGGCTACAAAACTTGCCCAAAGACTCAACAAATGCTTCAAAATCTGACACTAACACCGAATTATGTGTTAAGAAGTTTGATTCAACAATGGTGTGAAGCGAACAAAATTGAACAGCCTCTGGGAACAAATTTTGGTAGAATGAGAAGCAGTGATGACTCCATTCAGGATGTAAGTGGGGATTGGTCAGTCATCAACACAATTGTCAGAAAGCTGTCTAGCAACTCACTGGAGGAGCAAAGAGCTTCTTCCTCTGAAATTCGATTGCTCGCCAAGAGGAGCAGCGACAACAGAGTACTAATAGCAGAGGCAGGAGCCATACCACTACTTGTTGATCTGTTGTCTGTAGACGATTTGAGAACGCAAGAACATGCAGTTACTTCTCTTCTTAACCTCTCCATATATGAAAACAATAAAGGCTTGATAATGTTAGCTGGAGCGGTTCCTCATATTGTGGAAGTTCTTAAAAGAGGAAGCATGGAAACGAGAGAGAATGCTGCGGCCACCCTGTTTAGCTTATCTATCATAGATGAGAATAAGATCGTAATTGGAGCATCTGGTGCCATTAAAGCTCTAGTAGATCTACTCCAAAGAGGAAGTTCAAGAGGAAAGAAAGATGCAGCTATAGCTCTTTTCAGCCTTTGTATCTATCAGGTGAACAAAGCTCGTGCAGTGAGGGCTGGAATTCTAGCTCCACTGATGAACATGCTGACCGAGTCGAGTGATGGTATGGTGGACGAAGCTCTGACGATTTTATCTGTACTTGCAAGCCATCAAGAGGGTAAGGTGGCCATTGCAAAGGCTAATGCCATTCCAGTTCTTATAGACCTTCTTCGGACTGGGCTGCCTAGGAGTAAAGAGAATGCTGCTGGAATTCTACTTGCTCTGTGTAAGAAAGAGGTGGAAAATTTGACTTGCATCAGAAGATTGGGTGTTGTAATTCCTCTTACGGATCTTGCAAGGAATGGTACTGATAGAGCAAAGAGGAAGGCAAACTATTTACTAGAATATTTGGCCAGGCAGACGTAAAAGTATTAGATAAGTGAGCAGTTTTTGCTCTGTTCTCTGCGATCCCGATACTAAATTTTTTAAATTATTTGTTGGAAGCAGAATTGTGAAGTACAAATTTTGCCCAAATTTCTTACAGCTTGTAAATGTGAGTATTTTTTACAATTCTGATTCATATGGTAACCTGTATTAATTGACAAAGATATTATTGTGAAGTGTTTGATTGTATTTTTGTCTTCAAGTTCAGAAAATAATTGGCATTTGGAGAAAATAAATTCTTTTTCCAAGCCCAAAAATTAAGAGCAACTCATTTACACAATTTAACATCCTTGTTCCTCTTCTTCTGCCTGTTCAGTTTACTACGCTGTATCAGATTCTTATTGTGATGCAGTATTTGCCACGGTACCCACTGTTAATTTTGTGTTCGTAATTGCAAGTAGATCAAGCATGCTATTTTTTTTCAAAAAGGGGGAAAAATAGTGAGCTTCCGATGAAAAACAAAAGTGTGGGCTTATATTCCACATCACCATACAAGCAGCTCTGATGAGGGCTGATAATATTACAAAGACGAGCCCGCTCTTTGCAAGCAAAAGCTCGTTTCTCATGAGGTAAAAACATGCACACTAGTAGTCTTCACAACTCTACAGATTGGGCAAAGATCAACAAAACAGTCACACTCGGTGCACAGACATAGATGGTGGCATGGCAAGAATAATACAGAGACATCCCTACTTCTGCATGCCTTGCAAGTCATCTGCTCCCTTCTAAACCCTCTGCTTGTTCCTGCATTTAACCGTCCTGGAGCAAGGGTAACATTGTGGTCGAAGGATGAAGCTGCATCATCAACTTCACTATCACCACATCCCTCCTTTGCCTGCTCCGCACCTTGAGCCAAGGCCTGCTTCAAATTGTCTTTTAATATGTTGACTATTGATTCATTGTATTGTGCTCTATATTGCCAAGATTCAGCTTCAGCTGCCAATTGCTTTATTCTCTCAACTAGTTCCCAGTTCCTTTTGTTTATATTTTCTATCTCAAGCTCCTTTTCTCGCAACTTTTTGCCAACTCCTTCCTCGACTGTGCTAAAAAAAGTGGTCATATGCCTCTCTCTCATCTCTTTTATGCCCTTTCCCATCTGATTTTCCTGGTCAAAGTAATTTTGCAACAAAAAAAAAACTCTTAAAGCAGCGAAAACAGCTTCCTATTTTCAGTATAAACAGCCAAATAGTCGTCATTGAAATCTTGAGCAGTTCTTAATTATAAATTATAAATCATAAGGACCTACCTGACTTCTAATATAACGATTCAGCTCATCCTTCTGGCTATCAATCTCTGACTTCAAATTATGGCCAAGAGACAAGATGGCAGGTAGCGTTGGCATACTTTCACTCGCAGATGTAACTGAGGAGTTTCTTTCATCATCGTCATAGGAGAGCCTCAAACCAGTTGATAAGACATTAGCATTCGGAATACATGAAGATTTATCAACATCATCCCGAAAAAAATTGTTTAAAGATATCTTAAGCTTTTGTTCATCAGCTTCTTTGTTCCGTTTGCTCAGTTTGTTTGAAGAAGTCATGTGCTCATTACTAATAAAATTCACAGGCTCCTGACTGCAGCCAACTGTAACATCAATTTAAAGCACGCCTCCATCAGAACTGATCCATATAAATACATTATGCATATACCACGGAAACTATAAAAAAAGAAAAAAAATAAAACAAGGAACAGCATGCTATAAGCTTCACAGAAAAGAAAGAATGACAACAAAAAGATAAACGAGAGTCCAAAATATATAAGGTTCGTTTTGTCCTAAAGAAGGGCATACAGTTTCGAAAGAGTTGCAGCTGTGTTGATGCATTAGAGTTATACTGTAAGTCGTTGACATCAGGGAACACAGGAAAGATGGGATTATTGTTCTCGCCCCCAAACATCTTTCCTGCAAACAGAAATACAAGCTATAAGTAAAAAATGCACATATCATGTTTGTTTCACAAGCAAACATAAGAGGAGTAGACAGAAGAAGTTAACTATGAAACTGTTTCCAGGACCAATGTTACTTCTCAGGGATGCTCAGATGGAACCTCCAAATAACAAATGAAGCTAATCCCATCGCATTACCTGGCAACTACTTGGCTAAAAAAAAGGAGTTCTTCAAGCAGACAAAATAACCCAACTGCAGCAACGACGAACTATTTCAATGAAAACCAAAAAAAGAGACCTCTTTTTCCACTAAAAATCGTCAACTTCTAGCAATTCTTTCTACATATTGCAATCCCAATAACTCAAACAATAATCCAGCACATGCAATTCCGACACACAAAAGAAAACACCATTAACACATGAATCCATCTGCATGCAAGAAAAATACCCAGGTTCCCAATTTAGGTCAAGCTTCTCGCTTCAAAGCCGCCATCTGCAGAGCAATCAACCCAATAAAAAAAACCCCCAAATACAAATTAAATCGAAGCAATTATCCTACCCATAAAATCAACAGAAAAGAAAGTAGCCAAAACAGCCACCATACCTACAAAAAGTTATATCAGTTCAAACTCCGGAGACAGCTCGGATTCAAGAAATCCGATCGAATGCCATAAAACTGCGAAGATCAAGTGGCGAATCGATCGGAATTCCTTCGGGTTTTAGGGATTTGGGTATGATGATCGAGTTGGGGAGGGGGGAAGAGGTTGTTCGACGGATTGCCGTCGAAGGATGACACATCTATTTATTTACGAAAATAGACACCGGCTTCTTCTCAATTTCGTAAATACCACCACATTTAGAGCACATGCTGTTCAGGGCATTTTGGGAACAAAGGGTATTTTCGGTGTTTTCTGTAAAGTTTGCGTGGTTGGGCGCCAACTGCTGCCGGTGGGCATCGGAAGCTTACTTTTATTTGAAGGGCGGGCGGGGCCCACCCGCCGCCGACCTTTGGTGGTCCTGACCCTATCCCGACGGATTGACCGGTACAAGAACTCGGACGATATTTGCCCGTCGGAGCAGCCCACCAATCAATCTCTGGACTCAAATCCGCCCAAAATATGGGTTTCCCAAAAGGCGAGTTTGGGATTCGGGCTTGAGGGTGCTAAATATGCATGCAAAATTTGCTTTCATAATCATAATATGAATTTAATTGTTCCGGCTCCGTGTATTTGACCCTAATATGTGGGTTTTATATGGCAAAATTACGAAAGCATTGAAATTTTTTTTTAATTTTTTATTTATTCGTCTTTGAAGTTGAATTGCAGTACATCTTAGCGTACAAAATAAGGAAATCTTTTTGCCATTTAATTTCGGTTTGCTGGTCAAATTAGATCAAATATCCAAAACTTCATGACCAAATCCAAGTTACGTAAAAGATCCTATTATCATATGTAATGACCAAAAACCAAATGTGATAATGACAACAAATGTGTCTATGGAAATGGCTACATGATACGGCTACGTCGGACATGGTCGGGTAAACAGACTGTTTCGACATGATGGATATATCAGTTAACCGCTGGTGTTGACCAAATTCTTCCAACAATATAAAGAGATGCACCAGGGAATTTCTGAGATTATGAATAAAACGTTTCTTAACCAATATTATAGTATAAGTAATAAACACGAACTGGAAATATTGTACTATGGTGGATCAAATGGATTACAGTAAATGATGTACTGCCATATAGCTGATTTACCTCAATGGGGATCCCAATGTCTTTCCCCAATGCTCTCGCCTTCTCTAGGCCTTTCTGATAATTTGGACCTCCTCTTCTCACAAACGTATGCATCCTTGCAGCTTTGAGTTTTGATTCTGGCATCAATAATGTCAAATTACATATCAAATCAAACAAATTTAACAACAGACTGAAAAAAAAAAAGTGCCTTCTCCTTCAATGCCCGAATGATGCCACTAAATGTAGCAGCTACATCTGTGAAATTTGCAATTCCCCCTCCAATGAGAAGGCCTCTTTTGCGCCTGTCAGGGTTTAAAGGTGCACACTATAAAATAGACCAACAGATGTGTATTCTCACCAGACAAGCATTACAATAAATTGCGTAGTTTTTAAGTTGTTTAATTCCACTTGAATTATGCAAGGGCAACTCAAATTGGCTACAGGTGAAGGAGTCTCACATCTATTACAACTATAGCATACTGCAGAACTTCGTCTTCATTGAGAGCTCCACTATATTCAGCATAGTTACCAAGCTCAGAAGCATAGCCCAAATCGCCAACCTGATATGAAAGTCAGGAGATAAAAGAGGAACAAAACCAGAAAAGATATTAACATTATCCTAAGCATGTAGGATAAGATCTGTACAGTATCTGCATAGATAACACTAGCACAACCTCCTGCCACCATTGTCCAAATTCGCCCTTTTGGGTTTAGAATTGTGAATTTCAAAGATGCACTAGTGTGTAAAAGAAATCAGAAATTTCAGTTAAAATTCAAATGCAGCTGCTAGAAGTTTTTCTTTCTGTCAAAGTAATTCTTGATCTAACACACTCAAATTAAGCGACAAGTAGTTGACAAGTAAATATAACTCAAAAGACCCACAAAATCCTGGCCGGCAATGGCAACTGAACTCCTCTTAAAACTTCAGGACTAATTATTCAAGTATATGTTAAAAGTTTGACTTACAAAGTTGGATCAGGGGTTGATTGATTCCTAAAATAAACAGAAGTCTGTATTGACAAGCTATCCACAAGCTTCATTATGCTTGAGATTTTTTTCAATAAAAAACGTTTATTATACCTTCTCATCGAGTCCACAAATAAACTTTTCCGAAGAACTTAATACTCTGCCAAATGGCAATAGAAACTCAATATTTCCCCACCTGCAAATATTAATATTCATATTCACTAAGAAGGAAATGCTTCCTATCATGTATAGAACATATTTTTAAAGACCAGTAACCCAATGAAAAAAACCACACTTATTAAAATTCTTGAAAGCAGCAGTATTATCAAGCTCTCCCCTCATATCCAATGGATAAGGCTTTCCATCAACAAGGGTAAATGGATTCATTTCAAGAAAGATAAAATCCAGATCTGGATAAACAATTAAAGTTAAGTATTAATAATGAAAAAAAAATTATTAAGAGAACAGAGGTGAAGATTCTATTTACCAGCAATAAGCCAAACACAGCTTTGATAAATTCCTCTATTGTGGGTTTTATCTATATCATTTTGAAAAAATTCAAAGGCAGCTCTTAAAAGTTCAAAACTCAGCAAAAAGAAAGGGTACAATCATAGATTTTTTTACAGTAGTAATGGTAAGTATTGAAAAAATTGCTTTGCAGAAAGTTAACTATTATAGTGAATAAGTAAACACTTAGTAATTTTACCTCCAGTGGAAGAGTCGCAACAAGTGGTGCACATATTTGTGATGTAAAAGGCACATGAGTAGGAGCAAAAACAGTTTTCACCTGAAAATAACATTGTTGAGCTAAAAAGAAACTTCTTTATGCAATGGACGCAAACTATTCTACACTTACATTAGCAATTTTCACCTATATCATTCATGATGAGCATTCAAATTCTGGCTACCAGCCCATTGATAGAGAAATGACCAAACTCGTTCATGGAGGGAATTTGATGGGGTAGGATAGAGATCAAATATCAAGACCTCATTTTGTGGACACCTGCTCTCTAGCAAGTCCTATTCTCAATTTTCATGCTTAACTTTAAAAATACTGTGGTCAGCGCGTACTTTGTCCCAATTCTCTTCAATGTCAATTCCTCCACATTCGGAAAAACTTATCGACATCCAAGTCTTTCTGACACAATAGACAGGTAAAACTCTTCTGACTGTGGGATAAATGGTTCACTAATGAATGTGGTTACAGGACCCTTGCATCCTCCCATCTTCACCTATTAGATGCAGTAAGGACATATAATCAGCTACAGAAAAAATATATGAAAAATCAAAATTAGCGTCTCATGTAACTCATACATGAAACAATGTCAAAATTATACCAGCAATAAGAAACTCTTACCTCTTTTCCAAGACGTTTCTTCACAAAGATGGAAACATCAGCAAGGTCAAGATTAAGTCCAACAAGACTACTCTTCCCTCGCTTCCCAAACAGCATGTCAGGCTTTACAACAAGCTTCCCCGATTAAAGCCAGGTTTCTTTGTCAGCTAGCTCATTTAAATCAGTCGATTCTTTCCCCTAGTTCATCACGCAATAACTTGAAGGAAGGTGATAAGCAGGACAGAAGCATAAAGTGCAAAATTGATATTTGATTAGATTAATCTAAAGTTCATTCTTCAAGGACTCCACTGAATACAACAAGAAAATGACAAAAAGAGACTTGCTAAGCTTCTAGGCGTCTGGGTAGAATTTAAAAGTAAAATAATTCATATAATAACTACATGAGATAATGCACGAAGTGCCGATTCATTCCCAACAATTTCTACATTTCAAGTCCAAGAACTCAGCCGCCGCTTGCTCGTATAAATCAATAAATATGGTATAGCCCAAGTTT
Source organism: Piper longum (assembly GCA_032619315.1). Taxonomy (NCBI): domain Eukaryota; kingdom Viridiplantae; phylum Streptophyta; class Magnoliopsida; order Piperales; family Piperaceae; genus Piper; species Piper longum. The sequence goes on along the minus strand of JAVDBV010085737.1, from coordinate 1,145 downwards.
AAATGCATGCTCCCTACTTTAAGCATGTCATAGCAATCAGCATGGTATAACTCGACACCGAGGCTTGTCTGAGTTTCCGTCATAATTCATAATTCAGAAAAACAAAAACTGTAATTCCAAAAATTAATATCCAACGCCAAGAAAGGTAAGAAAAACCTGAGCAGACTTGATGCTCAAATCCATCCCATAAAGCATTTTCAGATGCTCCTTTAACAACCTCTTGGAGTCGTGCTCTGTGATCTTCTTCCTAGCCATACCAATGCAAAATTCAACTTGCCTTCAGAAAAGCTAAAAACCACGTCAAAGGATAAGTAATCGCCAAGACTGCTAGCACACTGGCACAGCAGCAACAAAACCAAGAACATCCATGATTATATAAAGAAAAAGCCGTGACAAAACAAATTAATCTCGCATACCTCGAAAAATAAAAAGAGGTTGAACTGGATCTGAGACAACAATGGAAGTCACTGAACTAGATGAGATCCTAGAATTAAGAATGGTCTCTTCTATATATGGTTATCGATCTCTGATGTGGCATGATCATAACATCGACGGGGTCCACACTACCGCCGCCCGGCGAAAATTATTTCAGAAGGGCGGATAGTATCCGTTTGGACCCACTCTTACTTAATTTAGTGATATTTTTAAGACCGCCTTAGTTCGAGTATTATTGTGCCAAGAGTCGAACATTAATTTGTCCTTACGTAGCTTATCCTTAAAGTTTACATTCATAGCCGAGCAGAACGTTCCTATCGCTCAAACACATTTCAATCGTTTACCAAGTAATTAATTTCAAATCAAGAAGTTGTTGGAGCATTATAGCATAAAAATTATTCTAGCCATTTTAGTCCTCATAGATACACGAATCGGCCAATTCCGTGCGGAATCGACCGATTTAAATCGGATTGGCCGCGTGCTGATCTGATTTCGGGGCCGAATCGGTCGGCTCCGAATCGGCCTCGAAATCGGCCGATTCTGCCTGATTTCGACCGTTTTAAATCGGAATTTGAATGATTAAAATACCCTTGTCCTTATATTAAATAAATTATTTATACATGGGTAAAATGGGAATTAAATTTTGACAATGACCAAAATGCCCTTATATTACGAAAATATCCTTAATTTTATATTAAATAAATTATTTA